>CM067761.1:47466472-47478972 GCA_034642375.1 Vigna nakashimae
CCGTAGCGAGAGCACGAAAAATTGAGCGTTTCTTATCACAACCTTTTTTCGTAGCAGAAGTTTTTACCGGTTCGGCTGGAAAATATGTTGGTCTAGTAGAAACAATTAGAGGGTTTAATTTGATTCTTTCTGGAGAATTAGACGGTCTTCCTGAACAAGCCTTTTATTTGGTAGGTAATATCGATGAAGCTACTGCGAAGGCTACGAACTTAGAAACGGAGAGCAATTTGAAGAAATGACTTTAAATCTTTGTGTATTGACCCCCAATCGAATTGTTTGGGATTCAGAAGTGAAGGAAATCATTTTACCTACTAATAGCGGACAAATTGGAGTATTACCTAATCATGCGCCTATTGCCTCAGCTGTCGATATAGGTATTTTGAGAATACGTCTTAAAGACCAATGGTTAACAATGGCTCTGATGGGGGGGTTTGCTAGAATAAATAATAATGAGATAACTGTTTTAGTAAATGATGCGGAAAAGGGTAGTGACATTGATCCACAAGAAGCACAGCAAACTCTTGAAATAGCAGAAACTAATTTGAATAAGGCTGAAGGCAAGAGACAAACAATTGAAGCAAATCTAGCTCTTAGACGAGCTAGAACACGAGTAGAGGCTATTAATGTTATTTCATAACAAGTTGAAATTGATGCGTCCCAATATCCGAAAACAATAAAAAGAAAAAAGAAACAGTCAGAAGAAAAAAGTAAGTAGAAAAGCTTATTAGATACCACAGTAAAAGGTATCTAATAAGTTATAACTACACCTTACCTACTATTGGATTTGAACCAATGACTCCCGCCGTATGAAAGCAATACTCTAACCACTGAGTTAAGTAGGTAATTTATGACTCCTCCTAAAAAAAAAAAAAAAAAGAGAAGAGTACCCATCTATCAGATTAATTGATTATAAATGTAAAATTACTGATAAGCAATACCAACACCCGTTCAAGGGATTCGATCATGTAATATTCATCTTGACAAGCAATTATCTTCATACTATGATAAAATATGTATCAAAAACACAAGGGCTATAGCTCAATTAGGTAGAGCACCTCGTTTACACGAGCGCCAATGTTTTTTTTTTCAGAGGAGTTCATCTTGTAATTAAAAAAGTTTATCTTATAGTAAGAAATCCGTGTCTTACTCCATTTTAAGGAACAAAACAAGAGAACACTAGCCTGACAAAGGGTTTCGCCATAAAATCGAATCCATAATTGATTTGAGATATTGATAAGGTGAATACCCATTTCTCGTCAATGCTAAAAATAAAGGGTATAGGGACCTAAAAAAGATTATCTTTTCTTCCTATCTTATGAACTTTAAGGTGTATGAAGTGTCATTTCTTATCTTCTATTTTAATTTTAGTAGGTGGATAAAGAGTCCATTTAACTTAAGTTGATCTAGGCCAGAAGCAGACCTACGTCAAGATAATCCTTCTTTGAAACACTTTGGTAGTGCTCTTTTAATTTTATACAAATAAAAAAGAAGAGCATAGGGAATCATCTCTTTATTGTTAGCAAAATGATGAAGATGAAGTTTTGATGATGTCCAAATCAAGTCAAGAGAAATCAAGATTCAAGATGTTATGAAGACTTATATTGTGATGGAAAGCTTTTGTAATACTCTTAGAAATATGTATAGGACTTAGATTAGAAAAAGAAAAGTGTTTTGTAAAATTACTATAGTAAATCATTGCAACAAAACACTATAGTACTATTCACATGAATAGTAACACTATTCACGTGAATAGTGACGGTTAACGGTAAGAGTATCGCACTTAACACGGACGTTGGAGAAACTAGTCGTTGAAGAAACTAGCCGTTTATGACCGTTGGACAAACTAGCCGTTTATGGCCGTTGGACAAACTAGCCGTTTATGGCCGTTGGAGAAACTAGCCGTTAAGTTTGTCTTTTAGTGAATGGAAGAGCCTTTGGATGAGTCTATAAATAGACTCTCATTTCCTCTCAAAAAAAAATATATCCAGAGACACAGAAACTCTTCCCTTGTGCTCAAATACTCAGAAATTATTGAGACTTGTGTGTTCTTGTTCGGCTTGTGAAACTCTTGTCTGTGGAGCTGGTGAAGTGCTGCTACGGTGACAGAGGAAATAGCCGGTTCATCCTTGGTGTGTCTAAGGAGGTGTTCGGAAGAGAATCATCCTTCGTGAAGTATTCGGAGGAGGTGTTCATCCTTTGTGAAGACTCAAAGGAGGTGTAGTTTCATCTCTTGTGGTATCAAGAGAGGTGGTTTCTAAACTTTTACAAATTGTATCTTTGTGATTGTAATTTGTAATTGTTTTGTGTTAGTGAAACTGTTTATCTTGTTTTGAGATAAGCGACTGGACGTAGGATTGGTAAGATCCGAACCAGGATAAAATCATCTGTGCAAATTTCTCTCAACCTTACTCTATTTAAGTGTTATTATTAATTGCTAAGTAAGTTTAATTGAGTAGAAATTAAAAGGCACACGTTAGTATTCAAAACCCCTCTTGGTTTGTTATTCCACGCTAACCCTTCCGCTGCAGCCGCTCTGACAATTGGTATCAGAGCTTGCTTTGATAGTTATTCAAATGGCGGGATCGTTTCAAACATTCGCAGAGGGTGCTTCTATCAATAGACCACCACTATTCACAGGTGAAAATTACGCATTCTGGAAGGTTAGAATGCAAATTTTTATGGAATCTATTGATATAGATATTTGGGATGCTGTTGCATCTGGTCCTTTTGTTCCAACTAACAATATGCAGGAACCAAAGCCCCGTGACCAATGGACTGCTCAAGATAAGAAAAAATTTGGTAATGATGTAAAAGCTCGTAATATTATTTCATCTGCTTTAACTGTTGATGAGTTTTACAGGATTTCTATTTGTAAAACTGCACAAGAAATGTGGGAAGTACTAAGAGTAACCCATGAAGGTACAAATGATGTTAAGAGAGCTAGAAAGAATACCTTAATCCAGGAATACGAGATGTTCAGGATGAAGCAAGGGGAAACAATAGTAGATGTTCAGAAACGCTTCACCAACATCGTAAACCATCTTATTGGACTAGGTAAGTCTTTCGATACTGATGAGCTTAATATAAAAATTTTGAAATCTTTAGACAGGTCTTGGCAACCAAAAGTGACTGCAATTTCTGAGTCACAAAATCTCAACACAATGACCATGGCTGCATTATTTGGAAAGTTGAGAGAGCATGAACTTGACCTCGGAAGACTTGATGAAGAAGAATCAAAAGCCAAAAACAACAAGAAGAGTTTGGCGTTAAAGTCGGAGGTTGAAAGAAGCAAAGGTAAATCGGAAGATGAAAACTCAGACGAAGAAGAAGAATTGAGACTCATGATAAAAAGGCTCAATAGGTTCATGAAGTCTAAAGGTAAAGGAAAATTTAGATATGAAAAGAAAGATAATCCAGTATCTTCCTCAAATTACCGATGCTACGGTTGCGGAGAAAAGGGACATTTAAAAGCAGACTGCCCAAATCAAAAGAAGGGTGAAGAAAAGAAATTCTTCAAAAAAAAGAAGGCATACATTGCATGGGAAGATGACAATGAGACCATTTCAGATTCAAGCTACTCAGATGAAGAAGCAAACATCTGTTTAGTGGTGAACGACGACGCTGGAAGCCAAGTAAGTACATCTAGCGATTCTGATAATTATAGTCAAATTAGTGAAAATGAATTGCATGAAATTTATGCTGCTTTAATAGTAGAATCTGAAAAGTTAGATAAAGCCCATCAGAAGTTGAAAAAGGATTTCAAAAATTTAAAATTAAATTTTGAAAATATTCTTGAAGAAAATAAGAATTT
This sequence comes from Vigna nakashimae, assembly GCA_034642375.1. Classification (NCBI taxonomy): domain Eukaryota; kingdom Viridiplantae; phylum Streptophyta; class Magnoliopsida; order Fabales; family Fabaceae; genus Vigna; species Vigna nakashimae. The sequence continues at coordinate 47,470,284 of CM067761.1, forward strand.
AAAATTAAATTTTGAAAATACTTTTGAAGAAAATAAAGATTTGAAAAATAAAGTTTTAATTTTTGAAAAGGGTAAATTTACTAGTAGTAATGAATGTGCATCTTGTGTTAATTATAAGAAACTACTAGATGAAACAACCTTTGGAGAATGTAGTAAAAATAATGAAAATAAGGTTGTTAAAAATAAGTATGTTCCTAGAATTAAAAATAAACATAATCATAGAACCCATAGAACTTGGGTAGAAAAAGGAACAACTTATAGGAACACAAACTTTGTATCATGCTTTTATTGTATGAAAAAGGGTCATACTTCAAATAAATGTAAAATTAAGCATTATGGTGTTCCAAGTGGTAGATATGTTTTGGTTATAAAATAATTTCTTTTTTTCTAAATCTAACCCAAAGGACCCATACAAGTAGTTGGGTACCTATTGTTTAAAAATTTAAGAATTTCTTTAAAACAAATTTTAAGAAAATTTTTTCAAGACCGGTAAAACTATTTTTATATCTTCTAATATACAAAGCATATATAGTTTTCAATCGGAAAAATTTTTATGTGAGCATGTTGTCTTTGATGAAATTGTAGACCTTGAGGCAAAACCTCTTGAGTCAGTTGAATTACATGCAGGCAATGACGAAGATTTGTAGAAGACAACAAATGAAGCAAATAATGATGACAATCCTCAAGATAAAGATCTAAACAATGTTTTATAAGATCTTTCTCCTAAAAATATTTGCTTTAAATATCCTATTGTGCATGTTTGAATGAATCTTTAAATTTGAAATATTTTTAGCTCATATGCATACATGCTTTTATTAAGGGGGAGTATTATCTTAGGGGGAGAACATCAACACAACTTTTTAATTATGATCAAAAAGGGGGAGAAAATGTTTAAAGCTTATTTGCCTATTTGTACTATTTGTGCTTATTCACTAATGCACTCTTTCTTCCATAAGTTGTGTTTTAAATACAGATTATTACCAAAAGCTTTAAATCAAGGAGTTTTTGATCATCATCAAAAAGGGGGAGATTGTTAGCAAAATGATGAAGATGAAGTTTTGATGATGTCCAAATCAAGTCAAGAGAAATCAAGATTCAAGATGTTATGAAGACTTATATTGTGATGGAAAGCTTTTGTAATACTCTTAGAAATATGTATAGGACTTAGATTAGAAAAAGAAAAGTGTTTTGTAAAATTACTATAGTAAATCATTGCAACAAAACACTATAGTACTATTCACATGAATAGTAACACTATTCACGTGAATAGTGACGGTTAACGGTAAGAGTATCGCACTTAACACGGACGTTGGAGAAACTAGTCGTTGAAGAAACTAGCCGTTTATGACCGTTGGACAAACTAGCCGTTTATGGCCGTTGGACAAACTAGCCGTTTATGGCCGTTGGAGAAACTAGCCGTTAAGTTTGTCTTTTAGTGAATGGAAGAGCCTTTGGATGAGTCTATAAATAGACTCTCATTTCCTCTCAAAAAAAATATATCCAGAGACACAGAAACTCTTCCCTTGTGCTCAAATACTCAGAAATTATTGAGACTTGTGTGTTCTTGTTCGGCTTGTGAAACTCTTGTCTGTGGAGCTGGTGAAGTGCTGCTACGGTGACAGAGGAAATAGCCGGTTCATCCTTGGTGTGTCTAAGGAGGTGTTCGGAAGAGAATCATCCTTCGTGAAGTATTCGGAGGAGGTGTTCATCCTTTGTGAAGACTCAAAGGAGGTGTAGTTTCATCTCTTGTGGTATCAAGAGAGGTGGTTTCTAAACTTTTACAAATTGTATCTTTGTGATTGTAATTTGTAATTGTTTTGTGTTAGTGAAACTGTTTATCTTGTTTTGAGATAAGCGACTGGACGTAGGATTGGTAAGATCCGAACCAGGATAAAATCATCTGTGCAAATTTCTCTCAACCTTACTATATTTAAGTGTTATTATTAATTGCTAAGTAAGTTTAATTGAGTAGAAATTAAAAGGCACACGTTAGTATTCAAAACCCCTCTTGGTTTGTTATTCCACGCTAACCCTTCCGCTGCAGCCGCTCTGACATTTATTCTTTACTGTAAAAAAAAAAAGATGGTGGACTAACTAATAGTTTTATCAGTTAATGAAAAAGCTCAATGCAAAAAAAATGCATGTTGGGTTTTGAAAACAATTTCAATCATTTAGATAATAATTAGTTTGATCTGTTTTACCGAGAAGGTCTACGGTTCGAGTCCGTATAGCCCTAATATTCCTACAGATACTAATAATATTAATAATATTTAGGATCGAATAGATCTCATTACTAAGACTATTACTCAAAAAGAAAAACAATTTGTAAATTTCTATTCGAACATATTCATATTCGATAGAATAATATTAATATTAGTATATTAAGCTAGTCTAAAAAAATGGAGACTTTCAACTAAAAATGAAAATGAATTCGGTATATTTTCTACATTCAGAGGAGTACTTTTATGTTTCTTCTTTACGAATATGATATTTTTTGGGCATTTCTAATAATATCAAGTTTGATTCCTATTTTGGCATTTCTAATTTCTGGAATTTTAGCCCCCATTAGCAAGGGACCTGAAAAACTTTCTAGTTATGAATCCGGAATAGAACCAATAGGCGATGCTTGGTTACAATTTCGAATCCGTTATTATATGTTTGCTCTCATTTTTGTTGTTTTTGATGTTGAAACGGTTTTTCTTTATCCATGGGCAATGAGTTTCGATGTATTAGGGGTATCCGTATTTTTAGAAGCTTTCTTATTCGTGCTTATCCTAATTGTTGGTTCAGTTTATGCATGGCGAAAGGGGGCATTAGAATGGTCTTAATTCTTGACTATTTAGACAATTAGAAAAAAACTATTGAGACAATTATGAATTCCATTGAGTTTCCCTTACTTGATCAAACAACCAAAAATTCAGTTATTTCAACTACATTAAATGATTTTTCAAATTGGTCAAGATTATCCAGTTTATGGCCGCTTCTTTATGGTACTAGTTGTTGCTTCATTGAATTTGCTTCATTAATAGGATCACGATTTGATTTTGATCGTTATGGACTAGTACCACGATCGAGTCCTAGGCAGGCAGACCTAATTTTAACAGCGGGCACTGTAACTATGAAAATGGCCCCTTCTTTAGTTCGATTATATGAACAAATGCCCGAACCTAAATATGTTATTGCTATGGGAGCCTGTACAATTACGGGGGGATGTTTAGTACCGATTCTTATAGTACTGTTCGAGGCGTAGATAAGCTAATTCCTGTAGATGTATATTTGCCGGGCTGTCCACCTAAACCGGAGGCCATTATAGATGCTATAACAAAACTTCGTAAGAAAATATCTCAAGAAATTTATGAAGATCCAATGAGTTTTCAACGAGAGAATAGATGTTTTACCACCAACCATAAGTTTCATGTTGGATACAGTACTTATACTGGCAATTATGGTCAAGAATTTTTCTATCAACCGCCATCTACTTCAGAGATATCGTCTGACACATTTTTTTAAAGTACAATAATAAAAAGCAATTCCTTTTTTAAAAATTTCATCGTAATGTAAATAGAAAATACTAATACCAAATACATAAAAAAAATTTAGGAGAAGCAAAAAATGCAAGGTCGTTTGTCTTCTTGGCTAGTCAAACATGGACTAATTCATAGATCCTTGGGTTTCGATTACCTAGGAATAGAGACTTTACAAATAAAGCCCGAGGATTGGCATTCCATTGCTGTCATTTTATATGTATATGGTTACAATTATCTACGTTCTCAATGTGCCTATGATGTAGCACCCGGAGGACTCTTAGCTAGTGTATATCATTTTACAAGAATAGAGTATGGTATAAATCAACCCGAAGAGGTATGCATAAAAATATTTGTATCAAGAAAAAATACCAGAATTCCTTCAATTTTTTGGGTTTGGAAAAGTGCGGATTTTCAAGAAAAGGAATCTTATGATATGTTGGGAATCTCTTATGATAGTCATCCGCGTCTAAGACGTATTTTAATGCCCGAAAATTGGATAGGATGGCCTTTGCGTAAAGATTATATCGCTCCAAATTTTTATGAAATACAAGATGCTCACTAAATGATAAAAATAAGAAACTAATCCAAACTTCTACAACCCCAGATATTAAAAGAATAGAAGTACATTCTCTTATAGATCAGACAAAATAATTGATTCACATTAAATCAGACAGAGTAATGGAAGTCGCATTCAGATATTTTTATTTGAGAAATCACAAAATTCAGAAATAATAGAATGAATAATGATAGGGTTTAAAAGGGGCTCGATTCTTTTTTGGTAATCCTTCTAAGATGAATTCTTAATATTCTCACTCCACCCCAGAACTTCGACTTTTAGGTCTTTTAACCAACTAATTAAACCACTCGAATATTATGGAAATAGAAACCTTTTTTTTTATCGCAGAAAAAAAAGGAAAAAAATAGATAAAGAATTCATTATCTATATCTATATCTATATATATATATATATATATATATATATATATATATATATATATATATATATATATATATATATATCTATATATATAGATACTATAGATAAGGGAATATACCTAAAAAATGCATCTATTCTTTAATCATCTAGGAAAAGTATATCTACAGATACCTAAATAGATAAAAGAAATATGTTATGTATCAGAATCTAGAAGAACACCAATTTGTATGAGTATCTACCCCCCATATTCATTTAAATGAATATGGGGGATAGATACTCATACAAATGAATCTTGTGTCAGGAACCAGATTTGAACTGGTGACACGAGGATTTTCAGTCCTCTGCTCTACCAACTGAGCTATCCCGACCATTCTTGAAGCTTAATACTTGTATTTTCAAAGATTTTTGAAATATATGTTAATGAATCTATATCAACTAAGTAAAAAAAAAGTTTGTAAGTTAGTTTCCGTAGTTATAATTCTTTTGTATTGTTAATCGTTAATTACGCATATGAAAATTCCTTGCTCAAAAAGAAGATATTAATTTAGACATTTCTCATTCAAAAAAATTCTATGTGTTTCACATATATATCTATTCCAAAACTAGCTATATCTATTACAAAACAAGTCCCTTGTCATTATGATAGATAAGAAAATTATGATAGATAGGAAATTGATGAAAATACAAATTCCAATTTAGTTGGGAAATAAGAAATCCAATAAAACACATAAATAAGGACTTCAAGATAGAGAGGATATAGGAAAAAAATTAGAAAATGAAACAGGCTTTTTGGGGATAGAGGGACTTGAACCCTCATGATTTCTTAAGTCGACGGATTTTCCTCTTACTTTCAATTTCATTGTTGTCGGTATTGACATATAGAATAGGACTCTATCTTTATTCTCATCTGATTTATCAGTTCTTCAAGGGTTTTATCCGATTATGATGAAGTGAAGAATTTCATCAATAAATATTCCATCGTTTCTTCAACTTCGAATTGATTTGATTCACATTTTTCATTTGTGAATATTTTTATCACAAATCGATCTTCATTAATAAAATAAAGAAAAAGTAAAAAATTGAAAGAGTATTTCAGTGATCCATTCCTGTAATTTTGGTGAAAGGATTCTTTTACTAATGCAATAAAAAAAGTCGTCAATTTCGTTTGTTAGAACAGCTTCCATAGAGTCTCTGCACCTATCCCTTTTTTATTAGAACTTTCTTAATTTTTCTTTGTTTTCAGAAAACAGGATTTGGCTCAGGATTGCCCATTGTGAATTCCAGGGTTTCTCTGAATTTGAAAATTATTACTTGGTAAGTTTCCATACCAAAACTCAATCCAATTAAGTCCGTAGCGTCTACCAATTTCGCCATATCCCCATCTTTTTTTTATATTTGAATCTGATTATAATAGAATGCTTTTTTTTCATTTCTATTATGAGAATTATGCGGGAACTTTTGAATTCATTAAATACATATTATTATATTAAATATTCAATTAAATATTAAAAACCCTTTTCTCCAATTTTATAGATTTTATTTCATCTATATTGGATACCTTTATTTGTTTGAATCAGAACTAATTCTAATATCTATACATTAACAATTCAATATACACAGATATAGACCACATATCTACTTATCTTCTATGTACCTCCTTATCTTATTTTTTCATACAATTTAGAATACTCGAATGGTCGATTCTTTTTTTTTTGTTTTTGCTGAAATAAAAAGAAAAGAAACAATCCATTTATTCATATACAATTGATATAACTAAAACGAATCTAGTGGCTAGAAAAAATCATTCTTTTTATTTCATATAGAATTAGACATTTACTTAGAAATATGGAATTCCTTAAGATTTACTAAAATATATCTATTTCCTAAAATTTATATTTATTCAAATTTACTTTAAGTACTAATAAAGAATCTTTTTGAAAGAAATCAAATTAATAATATATATCTAGAATATTAGATCGAAATAAATTCAATCAATTAGATTCAATAAATTATATGAATATAATATTCATTAGAATATAATATTCATTCTTATCTTGCACTTTACTTTATGTTATGGACTAACATATAAAATAAATAATAGAAATAATAAACATTGGGTTTGATTTTCTATATTTTCTTTCTATATTTTTTATGTTTGTATTAATTTGAATTTTATTATAAATAACTAAAAATTTATAACTAAGATCCCATTAAATTCTTCTGCATATGTATATTTCGTTTACGTTAGCCGGTTTAGCTCAGAGGTTAGAGCATCGCATTTGTAATGCGATGGTCATCGGTTCGAATCCGATAACCGGCTTTTCTCAATTTGTTTTTTACATAATTGATAATCTATCGTATTAAACAGTTGTTCAAGACACATAAGGGCTCTAACCATATTTCGGCTCGTGATCAATCCATAGATACCTATAGAAAATAAATAAGCACTCAAAACAAGTGCATGCTCGAATATCATTGACCAACTCCTTTTCAATTTTTATTCATTTCGATCTGAATATGAATTCAACGGATTTTATTGCCTAACATAATAAGTCTACAACAAAATCAAGTATTTGCAAAAATATTTTATACTTTATACATAAATATTATTTTTCGTTAACATATAATACAACAAAAAAGAAATGTGAGAAAATCTAACAAAATGTGATTTATATTATTAGTTCGAAAAATTTCTTATTGGCGAGCCACAAAAATTGCACCTATTAAAGCAACTAAAAGAATTATTGAAATTAGTTCAAATGGGAGAAAAAAATCTGTTGATAAATGAATTCCAATTTGTTGACTAGTACTTATCAAATCTTGCTCTAAAATCTGATTGGGTCTTGTCGTCCAAATAATTCCGTGCCATGATGTATCTAGAATAGTAGTTATTTGTGAAAGAAAGATACTGGTACAAACCATCAAAGTAATTCCATCCCCAACGGTCCAAACACGAAAATTTTGGTAATAGTCCGAACCATTCATAAACATAACAGCAAATATTATTAAAACATTTATAGCGCCCACCGCATCGAGTTCATGGATTTGCCCTAGATAGCAATAGACCCATAAATGATCTTTTATTCGAAACCGATTAGAAAACAAGGGAAAGTATACTTTCAAATTATCTCTATATATAGAGAGAAATGAATAGAGATAAATGATAAAGGTCCGTCCCATCTCTGAAAATGCTCTATGAGGTGTTGGGAAATGGTTGAAGTAGTTGAATAGGAGGATCGCTATGACTATAGCTCTTGGTAAATTTACCAAAGATGAAAATGATTTATTTGATATTATGGATGACTGGTTGCGGAGGGACCGTTTCGTTTTTGTGGGTTGGTCCGGTCTATTACTCTTTCCTTGCGCCTATTTCGCCTTGGGGGGTTGGTTTACAGGTACGACCTTTGTAACTTCATGGTATACTCACGGCTTGGCAAGTTCTTATTTAGAAGGCTGCAACTTCTTAACCGCTGCAGTTTCCACTCCCGCTAATAGTTTAGCACACTCTTTGTTGTTACTGTGGGGTCCTGAAGCACAGGGAGATTTTACCCGTTGGTGTCAGTTAGGTGGTCTGTGGACTTTTGTTGCTCTCCACGGTGCTTTCGGATTAATAGGTTTCATGTTACGTCAATTTGAACTTGCTCGATCTGTTCAATTGCGACCTTATAATGCAATCGCATTCTCAGGTCCAATTGCTGTTTTTGTTTCTGTATTCCTTATTTATCCACTGGGTCAGTCTGGTTGGTTCTTTGCTCCTAGTTTTGGTGTAGCAGCTATATTTCGATTCATCCTCTTTTTCCAAGGATTTCATAATTGGACATTAAACCCATTTCATATGATGGGAGTTGCTGGTGTATTGGGCGCTGCACTACTATGCGCTATTCATGGTGCAACCGTAGAAAATACTTTATTTGAAGATGGTGATGGTGCAAATACATTCCGTGCTTTTAACCCAACCCAAGCTGAAGAAACTTATTCAATGGTTACTGCTAATCGCTTTTGGTCCCAAATCTTTGGGGTTGCTTTTTCCAATAAACGTTGGTTACATTTCTTTATGTTATTTGTACCAGTAACTGGTTTATGGATGAGTGCTCTTGGGGTAGTCGGTTTGGCCCTGAACTTACGTGCTTATGACTTCGTTTCTCAAGAAATCCGCGCAGCGGAAGATCCTGAATTTGAGACTTTCTACACCAAAAATATTCTCTTAAACGAAGGTATTCGTGCG
>CM067761.1:47486472-47561472 GCA_034642375.1 Vigna nakashimae
AATTTAATTAAGTGAGGTGTTTATAACTTCATATCTATTTATTATTTTGGTTTAATTAATTTAGTGAGGTTACCCTATTCTCATTGTTTATACCTTCAACTATATGATACTTATCGTAAGACGAGGAAAAATGAAATATCTAGAGACTAAGTAGGAGAGAATTATAACATCCAGATATTTACAATGTAAATAATATTTTATGTATAATATTTTCATTAAAAAAATATGTTATCTTATGCATAATTGTAACACCATCACTTTTATGTTAATTATATTTAATTTTTTTTATCTAAATATGTTTTTATAAGAAAATTGATAAATTATGAAAAAGGGTTTTGAAAACAAAATAAAAGAAATGATGATTATACGGTGCCAACTAGTTTATATTCTTAAGTTGTCTTGGTAAAATTGTGATTACAACATCATGAGCCATTAGCTTGTGAGCCTCTCTCATCTCTTTGACCCTTATGTCTTCTGTCGCCCACTCTCTCAACTCCTTCATTGTTTTTGGGGGTCGTCGGCAAATGCTATTTGCGAATGGTCCCGATTTAAGGGTCGATAGTACATACTGAAGGGTAAGCTCTAGGTTGAGACCTTTCACCATTGGGTCTTCTAAATCACTCAACTCCACGGCAGGTGCCAAAATGTTTCAGGTATAGGGTCGAGAAACTCTACAAAACACACCTTCAAACTTTCACTCCTTAACCACTCGGGTAGTTGTGTCCATCCTTAGTCCAAATTATCCTTTGTTTGTGCTCTAAACTGGTTGGAGGTACCTACCAAAGGTATTCTAATGCTTAAGTCAATAAACAGTTCGGTGGTCAGAGTAAAGTCTTAAATTCACAATAAATGCTAACACGTACCTCTTATCTTTGACCTTTATTTATAGTTTTTTAGATGAGCCTAAGATTAATGGAACATTAATCATAGCTCAATCTCAACCCATTACACTAATTAGTACTTACCTTATAACCTTGATACTTCACATTCCTTGAGAAGTATTTGTTGCTGAGATCGCCTGTCTGACTCATACTTATGCATGACTATATGACCTTCGTATTTGCTTTACTTGGAATTTAGTATTTATATTGTTGGGCTACCTGCTCCTCCTTATTTGTCGAAATCGTCCGACCATATGGTACATCTTCTCTGAAGTTTTCCTTAGATTTTTGTTAAAATCTTCTATTTTGTTTTTTTAATATAATTTTATATTACTTGTATTTTCTTTTTATATTCAAACATATTTTACTTTTGTAAAATAATTCTCTTCTAATACTTTTAAGAAAATATTTTTGTTTTCAAGTTTTCTCTTGTGTTTTATCAAAACTCTTACAACATATATAACCCTTCAAGTTCATGATCACATAGGATATTAAATGATGGAGTCATAAATTCCCCTACCATTATGAAGTGCCGAGAAAATTAATAACTTTTAACACCAACTATATTGTATACATTGCACCCTGAAATAGAAAATCACCACCATTTATCAAATACAAAAATCTAAAAAAAGGTGCACATGAAAGTGAATTAACAATAAATGATACGTTGCACAAAAATTAATGAATAAAAATAAAGAGGAACAGTTATTATATAGTTAAGAAGTATTATGTCGAGAACCGAAAGAAATTAAAGCTAGAGTAAAGAGGGAAAATAATCAAAGAGGAAATTAACCTCTTTTTTAAGAGTTAGGATTATGAATGTAAAGTTGTGTTAGAGATATAGTGATGGTGATAAAAAAACTTATCAAACACAAAGAAGACAAAAAGACGAGACACAAGTAAGGGAAAAGATCAAACTTAATCACCACAAAAGAAAACAAGTTTCCTACACATATCCATGACTATTAAGGAGCAAGACCAAAATCCTAAACCTTAATCAAGATAATGTCGGTGGGTCAACGACTCAAGAATAAAATGAAAATAATTGTCTTACCAAAGAGAACACAATGAAAGGAATAATAGAAAATCATAAAAGGAGATATTTATCTTAGCAAACAACAAATTAAAACAAAAACAGTTAACTTAAAAAAAAAAAATTTAATTCCACATGTCTTGTTTGGGAAAAAAGAGTTATCAATGTATCAGTGTCCGAAACGCATAATTTAAATATGTTTGTTTAAAAAATTTAATGTACGACTCTCATTACGCAAACAGTTTTAATTATGAGTTTTTGGTAAGCTTACCAACTCGTCAGCCAATACATAAAGGAGCTTACATGGGTTAACCGATGAGTTTGCCACTATTGTAATTTTGTATATATACCCGATAATAATATAAGAACCAAATATTACGTACTTGTAGTTGCACCGTTATGCATGCAAAAAGAAAAGAAAGCACAATTTATTGTTGTTTAATTAGTTAATCACTCATGAGGAGGTAATGGTAGTTGTAGCAATGTGATTAGTGGAGTTAACAGCGTCATTTATTTCAAAGAGAAGGAGAGTATGATGATTCGTTGCTGGCTCCTGTTACAACAACGACGTAATATATCTCATGCCATTACATGCATCCTGTTATTCCTATCACTCAAAGAACGGATACAGAACAGAAAGACAAAGGGGACACAATAATTAGAAAACGGAGGAAGAAACAGACAAAACGAAAAAGCGGGTGATTACGTTATTCTGGGGTCTTGTTGATTCTTCAGGCGAGGCGAGGAGAAGAAAAATAAAAAATAAAAAATGAAAAATAAAAATAGAAAAGCGTAAGATGCATGCATGCGCGCAAATGGCTATGTCGCGAAAGCAAGCGACACGCGAGGTGCGTTGCGGTGAGCCCTGGCAAGTGGTGGCTTATTTACACTCCCAATCTTACTACTGTTACCCCCACTCGCGATAGCGTTCACATGTGATGCTGATGGTGACGTGGCACCTCTCTGTCCCTCTGATCCACATTTCACCGGCTGCGGCCCCACGCTAACCGCCTTCTCGCACCGACAGCTCACCAACAAACCGTTTCCTCCTTTACGCTTCCATTTCTCCTCCACTCCCGGAACCGCCTCGTCGTGTCCCTCCGCCGTCGTCACGCTCCACTCGATGCTCGCCTCGCTCGGCTCGTAGCACTCCGTTATAGTCGGCGTCGTGGAGCCCTCGTCTACGCTTCTTCGACCGAAGAAGAACGCCGTGGTTGAAGTGGAGCCCGAGGCCTCGTCGAACGAGTCTCTGCTGTTGCGACGGTACGCCGCGGGGAACGTTGACTGTGTCGCGGTCGAGAAGCTCTCGATCTCGAAGAGATCGGAGCTCGCGTCGCTCGCGGCGTCGTCTTCGACGACGCGTGCCTTAGCTGGGAACGAGAAGTTCAGCGGCTTCGGCGATGGCTCGTCTGGGGGCCGGAACACCTCTAACGAGTCGCGCGGCGGATCTTCCTCTGCGACGCTGTTTGCGACTTTTAGTTTTGTTATTGGATTGTTAGGGTTTAGCACGGGGAAAGTGAATCCCTCGGTGAACGGTACTCTCACTGAGCTCGTAACTCTATGAGAGTTGGAATTGTGAAACCGTTGCGATTTCGCTGCCGCAATTGTTGCTGTTACCGGTACCGGTAGCGATGCTGGTGTTTCATTCAGAATCCACTTATTTGGTGTGATGTGATTAGCAACGTTGTGATGTTCGTAATTTCTTTCTTGTTGTGATATCTGAGATTTGGATTCTTGAGCTGATTCTTTGATTTGAACTGATTTTTTCCCCGTACAAGGACATTTTCTCCTAAGGAGCCAAATGGATTTGGAGTGTTTGGGGTTTCGAAGGCTTTTAGGGTTTTGCATTGAGACAGGGATTGCACCTGGAGGGTGAGACAGCAGCCCCGTTTGGCTGTTCCAGCTGGCTTCTGAGGAAGCCGTTGGAGTTGCCGCGTGGAATGAGCGTGCTCTGTAGTTTCTGATGTGGGCGTAGCCGTCCACAGATGATGAAGCAGAGGAATATCTGGTGGTTTCTGTGGCGATGACATCACCTCTCTCTGGAATTCGCTCCATGGGAGAGACTCTGCTGATGTTAACCTTTTGAATGTTATTGGTGTTGTTGCTGCTACCATCATCGTTGAAGTATTTGTGAGCATCGAATATGCTAAGCTCAGAGATGGCGTCTTCAACAGGTCCTGTAGTTATTGTTGCCTTGTTATCGGGTCTGAGATAGGATGAGAAAGATGCGTCTGTATCTCTCCCGGTCTGCATCACTGTTGCTCTTTCAATACTATCAAAATTATATATATATTTTTTGTGACTCAAAAACTGAGCTGTTGCATTTGGAATTCCTTTGGTCTGATATATATGTGTTCAGGTCTCTGTTCTGACTTGTCCTGACACCGATTAATTATGAGGCTGTAAAAACTAGAAACATCGTATGCCCTTCTCTGTTTTTCTTTTTTCTTGCCTCTGTAATGAAACAAATTCCCCCAACTTATGATCTGACTCGCTCGCTTTCTTGATGAATAATGAGTAAACAACAAAAGTGTGAATTTTAAAAGCGGAATGTCCTGACTAGATTATGATATCTGTGGAGATAGAGTGATGGAACGGGCAATTATGTGTGATACTTCATCATTTGGATGCATCATGGCCATCTGTTAGTAGCTATCTCTGTCTACAGAGTTAATCATTGAGGAAAAGTTCTATGCCTTCTAATGTGAATCCTAAACATAACTGTAGTTTGGACTATCACATTGCATAGTAAAAAAAAGGATACTACAAGGAGAATTTATGTTTTCTGCACAATTTTAAAAGTGAAATTATATTATTCTTACTTTCATGCAACAAAATTTTAAAAGTGAAATTATATTATTCTTACTTTCATGCAACGCAATTTTAAAAGTGAAATTATATTATTCTCACTTTCATGCAACACAATTTTAACCACATTTTGGACTAAGTTATTCTTCATTTTAGTTTTCTCCATTACATCCAGTAACTTCTTACTTACTTCTTTTTCTTTCTTCCCTCTGCCCTTCTTTTATATATATTTTGTCCAAAGTTGAAGTATAATTAAGTTTTCTCTAATTTTAAGAGGTGGTTGATTCTGCGTGTCTGTAAGGTTTTCTATCAGGTACAGTTTATTCATTAAGAGCGTTCTGCTTTTGAAATAGAGATGTGCAGGTATTGTCAGTGCTTCTTGGATTCCTAGTTGTACTACATATCAAAGAGTTATTTATATGTGCAACAAATCGGGTGCTACACCTCAAATCCAATTGGTAGGTAGAGCTATTATACATATATACAGTATGCTTTATCAAAATATAATTAATGTTACTTTAGGACTTTGCGTTGATATATGATAGGCTCTTCGAATTAATTATTGATCTCTTTTATTATTGCTATAACTTGTCTTGGAATGACAGAAGAAAGTTAGGTGCATGCTGCATGCCTCCTTAAGAGCCTCATAAGACTCCAGAGTCCAGGACAATTAAGTTTACTATTTTAGAGACATAAAAATTGCTTGAATCACTTTTGCCTTGATGGATTGTTTCCCAAATCAAGATGTGTGACTGTTGTTTCTCCTATTCTTTTCCTTATTTTCTAAGTAAGTTTCCTCTTGATGTGGCTGCCTGATAAGTTTGGTAATGCTGATTCAATAAAGTAGGCAAATAACCACGTCCTATCTGACATCAAACATCAGCCAGGTAGCAACGTGAATGAGGGAGGGTCCATTGCATTTGACATTTAGAGATGAAGGTATTTCTGAACACTTGGGAGACCATAAAGAACTGTCTTTATGGGTTTACCCAATCAATTATAATAGGTGGATTGATTTTGGAAACAGAGCATGGTGGGTCACCATTAACCTTCTAGGTAACATGGACTGCTTTGTTGCCCGCCTTTACACAATTTATGCATGGCTCTTGAGCAGGTGGTGGTCCTCATTTTGCCTTAGGAACAAGATTTTGATCACATCTTTCTATCAGATAATATAATTTACTCTAACAATTCTTTAGCTCGTTATCAATATCTTTTACTTTAAAAAAAATTCGCCTGGTTGATATTGGTGGGTGATATTACTGTTCCTTTAGTAAGAAGGGTTGCTGTCTTTTACACCTGACGCCAGATAAAGCACTATTAATTTCTTGTTATGTTACTGTTCTTTCTTTTATTCTGCTTTTTTCTTTCTTCTTGGAAATCCTGTTAGGCGAGGGTGTAAGATTTTCTGAGGAGACTCTTTATTTCAAAATCTGTTAATTTTTTAACTTCAATGCCTAATGTATGTATAATAGGTGGATATAGTGTGCCGTTTGTATGTAATATTGCAATTGTTAAATATTATTCTATCGTATTGATCTTTGCGGATGTGTTTTGTTCCATCCCCAACAGCCTTTTTTGACGGAGAATTATACTTCATAAAGAAACAGGAAAGGGAGAAGGGGGCAATAGGTAACATGATTAAAAAAAAGAAAGAGAGGGAGGAATAAATACAAAAATGTTTTTTAATAACTTTTTTTATTATATATTATTATTAGTTTATTTCAAATATACGAATTAATAAAATAATCACGCTGTTATAAAAGTATTGTTGTTAGAAAAAATTAGGTTTAATATCCTATTTTGTCCCAGTTTCGTTCGAAAATGTCAAATTAGTCCATCCTTTAAAAAATGCGTCAATTACGTCCTCACTTAATAAAATTTGCATCAATGAAATCCCTTCCGCTAAATCTGTACAAACGACGTTAATTAAAAAAAGAGAAAAAAATTAACGTTGTTTGTACGGATTTAACGGAAGGGATTTCATTTATGCAAATTTTATTAAGTGAGGACGTAATTGACGCATTTTTTAAAGGATGAACTAATTTAACATTTTTGAACGAAACTAGGGACAAAATAGAATATTAAGCCAAAAAATTATTAACATAGTTGAAATAAATAAGATGGCAGGGATTTCGATTACTGCAAAACGAATTCTCATCACAGTAAAATCGTCTGTCTACTTGTGGAAATAAATATTGGCCAAGTCTACTCAGGCAATTTAATTTCAATATAGATCTACTACATGAAAAGGTTTCTCTAGTGTATAAAGCATATGCGTTTGCAAAGGCCAGAACTCTTGTATGATACGTCATATCCTTTTAATGGTTAGTTAAAGTATAATAGTATTACATCATAAAAGAAAAGGAAGAAAGAGATGGAGAACGAAAGAGATGGAAAAAGAAAAAAAAAAATGTAGATATATATATATATATATATATATATATATATATATATATATAAATGAGCAAAAGCTAAAGCTCTTTTCTAATGTCTTGTCTTTTTAATGGTTGGTTAGCAAAAATAATTTTCTGTCTAGACTCTACTCATCTGTTAGAATTTCCTACTGATGTTACTGTTAACGGCTTCTAAAGTAGCTATAATTATGAGGTTCCATTAATTGATATTCATCAACCCCCAACAAGGAAACCAAACTTGATAATTTCTTCATGTTCAAATGTACATATTCCTGTCTCGTGCATGATAGTTATATTTCCCAATTAACTCTTGCTCTGTCTGATGCTGGTGGCTGTAGTAACCAGATTTTACACAAATTATAGATGATTCTAAATAAAGAACTGTTTTCTGATATTAATTAAAGTTAAGGACTATATTTGATGCATCAAAAACTAAAGATCAACATTTAGCTTAGCTCTGTGAAGGTTCTGTGGGCTGTCTATTTTATGGAGTGGAGTCAGATATTTTATTATGTCAACCAGACCAGAATGCATTAAGGAAATAAGCTCATTTCTTGGTGATTGTTTCCTATTCACAGCTAATTTCATTTCGTGGTTGAACAGTTTCACAGATGCTATCGGAATTAGAGTTATCCATTTGATTCAGAGTTAATAATATTTACGATTTAATTCGTTTTTTTTTACTTAAGTTTTTATTTTTTAAAAGAAAATTTAATTTAATTCTTATTTTTCTAAGTTTTCTTATCTTAAATTAGCGTCAATGACTTTTAAAAGTGTAACATGTCAAAATTTAAGTTTATTTCTTAAAGTTTAAATCATCTTCTATTTAAAAAATGATACGTATCAAAATCAAAAGAATTTTAAAATAACTCAAATTTGACACGTAACACTCTCTATTACAAATTAGAATAAAATATAAAGACAAATTACGTACTTAAATTAAATCATAGTTCTTACTATCTTGTTACAAAATTGTAGAAGAACTGATAACATGTGAACTACCTATATTTGAAGGATGAAATTTTCTTAAACTTAGTCAAATCATCTAAAAAACAAAATTTAGAATCATATCATATATTTAGTACACATTTTACTAAATTGTGAGAAATGAATTTTTCATGAAGATAGTGATGTGTTTATAACTGAAACATTATAACCCAATTATTTACACTAGTGAAAATTTTCATTTACCAAATGTTAACTTGTATTCTACAATACTCATTTTGAAACAAAAAAAAAAATATTAAACTATACAATATCGGTGGTTAAATAATTCTCACTGGACTTGAATCAAATTGTTAGATTAATATTACAACACTTGCATAAAACCAAGAAATTTTAGTCTGTCTTTTTATAACCTACAATGATTGGTTAACCCGTGTGCATATACATTATCAAATAATTTTTCAAACTCATTTACCCAAATGATATCCTTCCTTCAGGGAATTCCAAAGTTCCTTGCAAACAATCTTCTTTCTCGTGTCCTTAAGTGAAGCACCAATATACTCATACTGGGGACTAACCTCATCAGCTTCTACATTCACTATGTAATTGGTCTGATCCCCTTTACCAGACACCACATCTTGTATAATTCTATAGTTTCTTTTCTGACAAACTTCATAAAACTCTCTGATTGGATGGAGCTTCAATGTTTCAAGTGTTATATAAGGGGTTCAAAAAGTAGCTTGATGCTTTGCCACACAACCTCCTTATCCCTGAATCAACAAGAATTGCTCCAGCTAAAGACTCTAAAATGTCTCCAAGTACCTATCAAATCATAGAAAAAATCTCGTGAGGTTTTGCAATGATCAACACATTGTACCTGATCATTTGAGTTAAAAGAAATGTGTTGCAAAACTCACAGAAAGTATATACACATCAAATCTATAAATTATGCCAAAGAATTTAAATGACCCCAATGACAGGAACAAAGTAGTAACATATTTACATATGCATTATGGAAGACATAACTTTTCCAGGGTCCATTAACATTGGAGAAGCACAATAATTTGGTCAATTTTACCAGTAATAATTTAATTAATTAGTATAGTAATTATTTCTCCTTTAACAATTCCAGAGACAAGGAAATGGCTTATGACATGGAGTAATGCATATAGTGAATTAATTTATCTTTCAGGTCCTCCCAAATTGCAAGAAAAATTCAATAGTGATGCCCCTTAAACTAAGAAACCAATAGATATTCAAGCAACAATTTAAGAAAGAAACCAATAGATATTCAAGCTACAACAATGTGAAAGTATGATGTCTCAAGTTGCCATTGGTCTAACTTTTTCCCATACCCATTGATCCCTAACTGACTCTCTCGTCTCCTTCTTTAACACAAACCTTAGCAATAGCTCCACTTTGAAATTAAGCATAACCTTAATCCTTAATCGCTCATTCTCTTCCTCGGCCCTTTTCTCAATAATAGATTTTACAAACTCGGAGTTCCAATCAACCAAACATAAGTTAGGGAACCCAAACTTCCTTTTCACGTCAAGCAAGTTATCAGCAATAATAAGTTTGTTCTTGGACATCATTAACAATTTACATAATTTGGAGACACCGAAGGGTTTGTTCTCGGAGAAAATTTGTTGCTCTTCTTGGAAAAAGTAGTGAAAGAGGGACGCATGAAACGAATCAATTCCTTTTTAAGTTTGATGTGACTATATTAGACATCGAAGAAACTAAGGTTTTGGTTGATAAAGGTTTCATCTTTGACCTTGAGGTGTTGCAAGTTATTACCACGTGAATTAATTAAGTATACATTTGTTTTGATGACATGACACTGTTAGTCACGTAAAAAAAATGATATTAGTTATAAAGGACTAAATATTGGACTTTCTAAAAGAAGAGGAAAAATGGATCAAAGTTTGACAGAAGAACTAAATCCAAAATCACATGATAGTTTTGAAACCAAAAACATATTTAACCCTAACTTTTATTATTAGTATCTTAATTGAAAGGTTGAGGTTCAACTCGACACAATATAATTTGAATTTGACTATACCTAAAATGATCTTGCATGACTTGAGTTCAACCAAACTGAACATTTCTTAACTTGGATCAAACTTGACATGAGTCCGACAATATTTGGCTTGACCAAAGTCCAAACCAACTCGATATGACCTTGACTCAAATCAACTCAACCAGACCTTAGCACATGCCAACTTAACATGGGCTTGTTTAGGCTAGACCAAAACTAACTTAGGCTCAACCTAACACAATCTCATCTTGACCTAGGTAAGACTTAACCTAATTAAACCTAACTTAGGCCCAACCCATATTGATTTGGGTTGGGTCCAATCTAACTTGCTTTGGCCTAGCTCGACCAAATTTGACTTAGGCTTGACCTAACAACCTAGCATGATTTGTACTTTAACTGACTTGATCTTGGTTTAGTTTGACTTGGCCTGGCTAGGCCAACCTAACCAATTTGCTTTCCTTGACATAACTTGACATGGGCTTGAGCTTGTCCCATCTCAACTTGCTTTGACTTGACTTGACCTTATGTAGGCCTGACTTGATTCAACATACACGAATTTAATCTAACTTGATATGACCCAAACCTGACTAAGCATGGTTTAACCTTTATCCAACCTATCTTGGCTTAACTCGACAAACCCAACTTGACTTAGACCCAACCCAACTTGGCTTCACATGGACCTAACTGAACTTGACTTTTTCTGGACCCAACTTGACTTTACTTAGACTTAGTTAACTTAAGCCTAGTTCGACAAACTTAACATGGTCCTAAGTCAACCTAACTTAACCTAGATCCCACCCAAGCCTGTCCTGACATCTTTGTTGATAGTAAAAAAATCACCACAAATACATAAAAACAATAATCATGATTGACATTAATTGAAAAATATTTAAATCACATTCACAAGAAAATACCATGACATTGGTTAAGAAAACTCTAACCATAATATTGAAAATTAATAATAATGGTTTAAAAAAATATTCTAACAAGTCACAATTGTTAGCACAAAGCTGAAGAGATGAAGTTTTTATGTATTTCAAAGTCAAGTCTCAAGTGCTCTTATTACAGGAAGATTTCATGAAGACTCGTCTTTTATGTTAAAGCTTTTGCAGTTCAGTATATTAATGTATAAAAAGCTTAGTTTATCTTCGATTCTATGTATTGTTTGCCTTAGGTTGTGTTAAAATGCATTTTGAATCAGAAAACATCATTTTATACTCAAGATAATCGGTTACCAACTAATGATAATCGATTATCAGTAATCAATTATGATTTGCCATAATCGATTATTACGTGCAATTATGAGATTTTTAAGCAATTTTTTGACCGTTGTGCATTCATTGATACATAATCGATTACCATAAGTGGATAATCGACTTTTACATGCTAAATAGCTAACAATGAATTTTTGGAGGTATTCTTGAGTGAAATCTCTATAAATTAGATTGAGACTCTCATTCTAAGATACAAAACATGAAATACATTGATTTCAAAATTCTTATTTGTTCTGTACTATGATAAGTGTTCTAGGGTTTATGTAACCCTTGTGATGTGGCTATGAGAACTTGGTGTTAGCATAAAGCGAGAACTTTCACTGGGAGTGTGATTGAGTATTATTGTTGCTGAGTTAAAATTTTATCATCTTTTGTGAAGATTCAAATGAGGTGTTCATCCTTCGTTAAACATTTGGAGGAGATATTCATCCCTTGTAGGTTTCAGGGAAACTGAGTTTCATCTCTTAGGGTAATAATAGAGATTTTCTAACCCTAAACTGTTTTTTTTATTTTTTATTGTAACAGTTTGTTGGTTTGTGATAGTGAAGCGTTAATTCTTGGTTGAAATTAACAATTGGACATACGATTTGTGTGGTTCGGACTAGTATAACTAGTTTCACTTCTATGGATTCCAGTTCCCACCTCTTCTCTTCCATCAGGGTATTCAGTCTCTACTGGAAATGTAAGATAAATTTTATTCTGAACTGATTAGATTGTTTTAATTTAGTCTAAAAGTTAGAAATAGAGTATACTCTACAAGAATTAAGGGAATAGACATTATTTTGAATAATGATATTTGAACCAGTGTGGCTTAACTCCAACTCGATGAAGATGTGATATACTTACCGGGGTAGAAGGTTTTAACAACTATATAATTACTGTATTAATTTTATATTTAATAATTTATTTGTAAGATTGTATTAAAATATATCTTTCAATAAATTAAAATAAATATCTTTATATTACTTTTCAAGTAATACGAAACTTTTAAGTAAAATCAAACATAAATTTCAAAAATAAATTTAGAGAAAAAAATAATTAAAATTTAGATTATAGTTTAAAAAAAACATAAATAACTAATGACATTGTTTATTTTTGGAGCATGAATACAATTTAATCTATTATATTTGTGGAAGAACTATTTACTTTTTTTATTATTTAACGTATAAGTACGTAGTGTTATATAATACTTGGAATTAAGAGAAATAATTTTTAACTCTAGAAAGATTAAAAACCACATGTTTTACTTATTTAAGCTTTTAAAATAATAAAAGTTAATCGTATATTTTATGGAGTGCATATTTTTTCTAAATTTTGCATACATTAATTCATTGTATAGAATAAAAAGTTTCATTAGCAAGATTTTAACAGGAACGGTTTCAGTTATTTTTTTCGAGAAAAGTCACTTAAAGTTTTCAGCATAAAAATTAAGAAAAGTTACTTAACTTTTTCCATAAAAAATCATTAAATCAATTCGCGTTTTAACAATAGTTGTGAAATGATAATTTATTATTGTTTTAAATATCTACTCTTTATATATATTTTACTAAAATAAACAATTTATTTTCTCTTTAAAAGGTTAATATAAACTAAAGTTTCTAAAAACAAATGAGAATATCTTTGTTGAAAAAAATTATATCTTATCAACCGTCCAAAAGAAAAAATCTAGGCAACAATAAAGTACAGTACCACAAAATCATATTCATAAATCTTAAAAGAGTGGAAGAATTCTTAGTTGCCACGACATGAGCTTCCACCATCACCACAGAAAAAAGTGAAAGAAAATATGGCTAAACAAGAGAAACCTCTCTTTGCCATTCATCATCCATGGCTCTTCTTCCTTCTTCTTCTCTCATAACTCTTCTCCATATCTCATCCCAACGTTATCTTCCATCTTCCTTTCACAGCTCCATCACTCTTGCATCATCTTTCAAACCACTGACTCATTCAAAGCAGCACCTGAGCCACAGAAGCTGCAATTCCAAGCTCTTGGCTTTTTCTTACAGGTATTTCATTGAAGAAGAAGAAGATGATAATGAAGATGAAGATGATGATGAAAACCACACCTTTGATGAAGCTGTGGCTCTCTTCAATGGAGGAGAGTACTACAAATGTCATGACTATCTTGAATCCCTTTGGAACAATGCAGAAGAGCCCACCAGCACACTCATTCATGGAATACTGCAATGTGCGGTCGGTTTCTACCACCTCTTCAACCAGGTTTTCATTCATACCCATAACTTTTAAATATATATATATATATACACACACACACACATTCATATTTGGATTATTCCTATAAAAAATCTGTTAGATTATTTTGCTAGTATTAACTTGATATCTTTTTCATTACAAATATTGGGTATAGACACTTTTTGCATGACATCTTTTTGAAATTATGGGTGGAATTTTTGTAAAGAAATTATTAAGGTATTGTCCTTCAAAGTATCTAGTTCCATAAACTCTACAAAAGCACTGGAACACTTTGTAAAGGAACACGACCTAGTTTGTTTGGTTGAGCCCTTTTAAGTAACTTATTACGACCCAAATGAATATTTTTATATGAACTATCATCTACTAGCACATACTTTTATGTATGAAATATTTATTGTGAAGAGTGTGTCCTTCTGTTGATAAGGTTATAAGATTAACATTATGTGGTTCTTCTATTAAGGACCTCAAAATCGCCTTTATTATTTGAATTCATGTTCTTCTCACAAGACTTTCAAATTAGCTTCATGTTGTAGTATCATTGCTTCTTATTGTAAATCCTCCATTTACCTCCTAAATAAACAAATTATTCTCCATGCCAATACTGTATGGCTTCTGGTATAACCTATACATGATTTAGAAAAAGTTTTATCAGATCATGCTATAGGCGTCAAAATTGACTTGCAAAATTTTGACAGACATTTTATCCTTCACAAAAGTATTTGATTTTTCTCCTTTAAATGACAGGGAAGGGTATCTATGAAGACACTCCAATAATTAAGGATTTTCATTTTATTTGAAATGATAGTTACGTTCTATAATGATTAAGATCTTGACCCAACTTAATGATCAACCCCTCAATTAGATAATTGTTAACTACTTGAGCTATCTAATATTTTTTTTTTTGATATTACGGTTTTTGCTTGATCATGAGTTACATTGTCTTAAAAAAGATAGTTCTTTGGTTTAATAGAACCACAGGGGAGCAATGATGGAGTTGGGGGAAGGACAATGTAAATTGAGAAAGATGGAATTCTCAAACGGACCATTCCATAAGTTTGAGAAAGATATTTCAGCAGTTCTAGATTTTATCTATCAGACTCAAATAGAGTTAGCTGCATGTGAGTGCTCTTAACCTTGAAAATCCATGCAATCTGGGTTTTTTTGGACAAATTTTTCCATTGGAGAAAAATATTAGAAGAAAAAATTACATAAATTTATCTATAAACTAAACTTAGCTAATATACAAGTTACAAAACAAAAGTTTAGAAATGTTTGATGAAAACTTGTGCAAATTAGCTTATACACAAACTTATTTTAAATATAGAAAAAGTCCTTGTAAAGAAACATGTCCAAACATACCTTTAAATTGTTTCTGAAGAAATTTCAGCTTGTGTTTTCCCTTGAAATTTAAATTGAGCAGGTAGTGAGGATGTATGTGTTACAATGGATCGATCAGAAAGATCTTACCAACTTCTGGGGGAATATGCTTCAGGGAAGCGTGTGTATGATCTAGAACTTTGTAGCGATGCATCAGTGTACATTGTGTTCTGTCCTCAAGGCTCTAATGGTTCCTCTGAAGCCCCAAGGGTAAAGCTTCCTAAGCTTAAGGCTACCATGGAACATCTTGTAGCCTATGAATACAAGTGAACATCTTTTCAAGACACTGTCCATAGATCAAACCACATGCAATATTTTTCTGTCCTTCTGTTGGAAGGAAGAATTCTCTCGTGCAGTTATCATAGAATAGTATCCTGAAGTGAAAATAGCAGTCACAATATGCAAAAACCTGTGCCAATGATTTCAAAATTTGTGCATTTATGTAACCCCTCTTCCTATACCAGGTCTTTGATTTTGCAAGTACATAAAAATATCATATTTAAACTGCAGTACACTGTACTGAGTGTTTTCAAAATTTTATCTTAAATAATTCAGAAGTACTTATGCAATAAAAATGTTTAGGAAATATTGAATTCAATTTAATTTTAGATTCAGTATAAAGTTGTGGAATATGCTTTCAGGAGATGTTTCTTTTAACATGTACATCTTGGAAAACATACACTGTCTAAAAGTTTTATTTCAAGGCTAAGGGAAAAATTTAGGTGTAATTCATTAAGTAATCTTGTTATTTTCGCTTAACATTCAAATTTCACCTCGATAATTATTGAACATCGTGAACAAGTCGTATAATATTATACCCAAATTTTGTTCAAAGGCAAGGGTTGACTAATGTCTGTTAATTAAGGAAACAAAGTGACAGATTTTTTATAGAAAAGAAGTACTTATCATGTCAAGAATGTAAGTCATTTAACACATGATTGTTAAACTAATTAAAAGCATTTAACTAAGCGAATCTAATAATTTAATAACTTGAACAGTTTAGAGTACTAGTTAACAAAACCCTCAACTTAAAGTTTAAGCTTTAAACTAAAAAATCATAAAACTACCAAATAACTGTTTAATTTGAAAGCTTGAGAAGACTGGAACAGAATATAATAGTGATTCAGAGCAAGTCTAATTGACCATTAATACTGACTATATAATAAAGAACATTTAGATAAAATAATAAAAGCATGTTTCATAACTTCATTGGTTATTTATTGACTTAGGTAAACAAAACATAAAGTTCTGATGGAATTGAAGATTGATAGGAAACTCAAAGTGTGTGCAAAATGTCTTTACAAAACGCCTCAAGTAAAATTGAACTGGTTCTAAGAATGTCTGGCAGAAAATCTCAGGAACCAAAAACATCAAAGTTGAAAAGGAATCTAAACCGGAAGCATCAACCTCATACAAAATTGCTGGCAGTTCAAATAAACAGAATCACTTCCTTTTTCCTTCTATGGTCATCACGCCAATGATTGTAACAATTAACCAGCTGACAATAGTCACCATTCCCCAATTCAGTTTTATGCTCATAATTCTAGTACAACTTGGTGGAGATTGCCAGACTGCAATGAACATCTATGTTAGATTTATGAAAGAATATCACTGCACTTCCTAAATAAAATGATTGAAAAGGTAGGTAGGTAGATAGATAGAGATAGACAGACAGAAAGATAGATGTTTGAAATACAAATACATGGTGTGCACAAACATATTCCAAATGGCACACATACATGCTTGCTCACATACACACAAGAGAGGGAGAGAGAGAGACCTGGAAATCCTTGTTTCTTCCTCAGTACACAATTTTGCAATTACCCTACAGGTCTTGGGAGGTCCAATAGCGGAAATATATAAACTGCATTAAAATCTAAAGCAGATATTAAGGTAGACAAATTTCTTCTGCCAGAAAACTCTGCATGGCTCAAAAGGAATCTCATGTACACATGTGACCTTATATTTAACTCTATATTGTTTTTGAAACTAAATATTAGAATATAATAAGTATATGTATATTCCAATTTAAATGATCCTTAACTCTTGCTTGTTTGGATTAAGGGACCTTGGATAATCAATGTATTAACTTTAAAGTTAATGAGCTAAGCTCTAAGGTTATCTTTGTTGCCCTACATATTTAACTTTCTCACCTGGAACCCACTTCTCTCTAGCAAGAATAATCTGGAAAAGATAAATTAACAAAAAATGGATACAAGGAAATCGAGAAGGACACACCCTCCAGCATCTACTAGCCATGGCAAATTTGGTTTGATTTTTGACCAATCCAAGCTGATCACAAGTATACTGGAATCAAAAGACAAACCAAATGTTCATTAATAATTTCGTACCCTCGATACTTTCAGTTGGCAAAGGTCACTTTGGTCCTGAAAATTTAAGTAGAGAAGATAATATATACTAGCAGGATACCTGGCTACATAAGTGGAATTTCCAAGTACAGCAAACATGAACATCAAAGGATTGAGACCCTGCAAATAGTAAGAAGCAACTATAAAATCCTACTGACACTGCTTCATGTAACTAGAAATTAATTTGTTTTAAGACTCTCATAAGAGTGATTTGGTGAAGGGAGGAGTCTTATCTTCCATATTTCCTCCCAAAGTTTTCAGGTGCTAAATGATAAACAAGACAAAGTGCATAAAGGACCACAGCTTTAATAGTTAGTGCCTAACCTCAACATGACCCCTTCTGATCTGCAAAATCAATGAGTTATGTATCAATATAAATAATCCGATTAACAAGACAAATCAATCCTTCTTAAAGTGTAGATAATTTTGAAATTTTCTATATATTACATAGCAGTTTGTCATGGAAAATACCAAAGGAATAATTTATGTCATACCTGTCTATAATATTCATATGTGAAATATTCTGTATTCATCAATTATTCTTTATAACATACTTTTCCAAGTTTACCATCCACAAGCAGACTCACAAGTGATAGGATGAATGACTACTGTCCCGTAGCAGTTAAACAAAAAAATCTTATCTCAGGTAACACAAATTTTATCCGCTGAATTCCTACCTAAGCTAAGGAATACAATTATATAACTTACATTTAGACAAATTTGAGGCAGTCTTCCACCCAAATATACAAATGTCATTGCCCAACCAAGGAAGGTTCCAATGCTACTGCTTCCAGAAACATCAGTTTTTAGTAACTGGTCATCGCCAACCTGCAATTGCTCAGTGAACTGATGAGAAATAGGAAAAAGTAAATTTCATCTTTTTTTTTCTTCCTTTTAGCATGCATAAATGTTTGAAACGGATTACACCTTAAGAACTACTTAAAGTGAATTTTTAGTCATTTAGAGAAATATTGTCATTCTTCCTCACTCATAAGCAACTAATATGCAGCAATCACCTAACATTGGTTAGCAATAACCAAAAAGTTTCAAATCACAAATAAAAAAAAATTAAATTTCATTTCTTGTTCAGGCTATTCATACTACACAAACTATATTACAAACAGTTAGCAGGATATCAAAACAGGACGATTAATTTCTAATATGGTAATCAAAGTTGCGATTTGCATTAACCTGAAAAAGCTTTCGCCCAACATGAATTACAAATTGTTGTCGTGGGTTTGAGCCCATATGGTTAATATTTGTACTCAATGGTTGAAGCAGGTTGATAGCACCAAGAAAAGTTAATGTTGAAACCTGAACAAAGACAAGATTGATTTAGATTTCAATTATGGCACTCTTGTAGTTATGTAAAAGAATAGTAGTAGAATTAGAATGTTTACCAAACAAAGAGTACTCTTCATCCTTGAAGCTGGTGCAGATTGTGTTGCAATGGTTGAACCAAGCAAGCCCTCTTGTATAGAATCTAAAGAAGTAGTAGATCCCATTCTCTGTGCTAAGATGGATCCCGCTGTTGGAGTGTGACTCTTAGACAAATATCTTGCTGACCTATGAATTCAAAATAAAGAGTACACTAAATTACAGATTATAAATTTCTTTGCTTGGGAAAGAAAAGCCAACTAGAACTCATTGTGGGAAATCTGTGCTTATTGAAACCATGCATAGGGACCAAGCCAAAGAGAAAGAAGACAAATATCAATGAATCTTCAGCATTTTGTTCAGGAAATTTTTTAAAAGAAAAGATAATAAATCATTCAATCAAAAGAAATATAGAGCTCATAGTGGTTAACAACATGTTGGAACCAGATATTTGAATTTCAAACTAAGAAATCTTAGATAAAATGTCTAGCATTGAAATTGACAGCCCAAGATTAAGGGAATCCAATATGTTTCTTTAAAGTGAACACATCAGGAGATTGAAGTTGACTATGAAATAGAGTATTGTGCATTTTTTAGTAGATTTTCCTGAGAAAGATTAATTACCGGTAGAATAATTCCCTTCCGGTACCAATTCTTTGAGGAAATGCTGGAAGAGGAATAGGAGAACTCGGACTGGCATTTCTATTTGAATTTTCAAATTTAATACTCTGTTCAGCATCGGCAGCCTTTTCCCCTTGTCCAGTTTTTGTGAATGTCTCAACCTGCTCATGTTTAGAATGCTAAAATACAATACAAAACAAAAATGATAAAGTATATAAACTTGTCTAGAGTATCAGACTCTAGTTGAATGAGGAGTGAGATATAAGGATTCTGATTTTGAAAAGGCAATGATAATTGGCAAAATAAAGTATAGGGACTTGTACCTTGAGCTGTCTCCTGTATTTTAGTTGAGGATATATATGTCCATAGTAAATGGTTTGTAAACCAAGAGCAAGAGTTATAATGGTATAGAGCTGCATTTTAACACATCAGGAAAATGTCACATCAACTGGCTGACCAGAAAGGTCAGATGAAAAGATGATTTCGTAGGTACTGAAACCCCTCAATCTTGGGCTAGAGTCCTCACCACTGCCATGTATAATTGAGTAAGAAGCTGCATAAATAAGAAATTAAGAATTACTCTGTATACTCTTACTGATTATCCATATGATCCATAACAAGTTCAACAGGAAAAATATTCAGAAAATAGGAAAACAAATGCTCATGATGCTCCCAATGAACTAAAGAGCATGCATTACACTCTGTTCTCAAAAACCAGAACATGAGGATAGCAAACCCATTTATAACATGGGATTAAATTTAAAATTTCGTATAATAAAAGGTTCGATTTCCCAAGGTCATAAATACAAAAATTTCCCATTTTAGTTTCTATGCTTAAAAACAAACATTTTTTAGTCCTTACACATACCGTTTGCAATTTCTTTTAGTCTCTCTTATAACGAAGATCGAAAAGGATTAAAAATTATGTGCAGGGGTTTTCTTTAAGTACAAGAACTAAAAGGAATTTTTTTTTGTAACTACAGAAACAGAACGAATAAATAAACTTATAATAAAAATTTTATTAAATCTGAATTGTTGAAAGTATCTTCTCATAGAGCATAGGGACCTTCCCAACTAGAGCGTACTAAATGAGAAAAATGAAAATAATTCTCTTTTGAAAATTAATTATTTGAGAACAAAATGATTTAGTTGGCTAATGTCTTATCCAACCCATGTATTTTGCTTTTCCCGTTCAATAGTATGTGATTTTTACATATATTAATGTTGCAAATGGGAGAAAGTAATGGCAAACTTTAAAGATGACTCCAAAAATACAAGCAACGTAAAGCTTTAAGACACAAGAAAATAGAGACACTCACAGTTGCAGGTTCCAGCAGGCATCCAAGGAGGTTGAATACATCTCTGTAGTGGAAAATATATTGTATCAGAATAGTTGACTTAGAATTAGAACTAGTATTGTATCAGAATACTACAAGGTTGAATGAATTGTAACTAGTATATGCCAGGCATTCAAATAGACCAGCAGAACAAACAAATAAACAGGAAAATGAATAGGTTGAATTAGATAACAAAAATGCGAGTAGCCCTTAGGAAAATTTAGTGAAAAGCCAAGTACCCAATTATCCATGTGACCAAGAAAGTGAGAGAGAGACCCTCAGTAGACTTTGTTCTATAGTTTGTGATTATTTGAGGTATCTCAGCAACAACCCAAACAATGACACTGATTAAACCCAGAAGGAACGATGCTGACTCCCTAGCACTGCTCAGCTGCTCTTTGATCGATTGCAAGCAATGCTGATTGCTATGACACCACACAGAGAGGATGAAGTTGTCAAACACTCCCATTGCATCAAAGGAGCAACTGATACCTGCAAACCTTAAATAAAGTAACAAAGAATCAGTGACAGATTTTTCTCACATCATCAACACTCTTAACACTACAAAACGATAAAAGATTCAGAATGTTGCAGAAGAAGCATAGTTTGTTAACCAAAGAGTATTAGCAACACACTCTCAAATACACGCTTTATTACAGGTTAAAAATTATTGAAAAATATAAAATCAAGAGAGACTCGTTAAATCTGATCCAGGACCACCAAAATTTGAGATTTGTCTAAAAAAGGTGTTTCCTAATATTTCTGTTGTTCGTATAATAACAGGACATTATATCATGACAGTAACAACCAAAAAGGAAGAAACATACGACGAAATGAACATTAGGGAGTTTATAAAATTGAAATATTTCAATGTACTTGCTGTCACTTGATGAGTTGATTTGGTGTCAGATATGTTACTAAAAGGAACTTTATAGAAGTGAATCAAGTGTAAAAATCGAATATTCAGAATGCATCACGAGTTCAGGGTACAGTAAATTCATGATAAAACCACCCAATGCACGTTCACAAAGGAAAAGAAAAAAGGACGGATCTTTTACTTTTGGCGAGAGAGAAAGAGAAAAAGATTGATTGAATAAAACGGTGACGAACACATGCAAAAGCAAATGAATACCCAGAAAGGAAAGGAAAAGGTCGAGATTTGGAACTGCTTCTCCAACTCACAGAAACTCTACGTCCACTGAGAATACGAATTCTCCACTTCAATTTAACCACCTTCGAATCTCTTTTTAGAATAATTATTCATATTTTTAACATTTATGGTTTAATTAACAATAATTTGTTTTGAGATTTTTCATCAATCCTAAAGTTTCTCAAGATTTTTTAACCTTGTTTATATCTATCATTTTCACCAATTTTAAAATTGTAAAATATTTATTTTAACTTGGTTGAATGATATTTTTTAATTTTTATATTAAGGATTATTAGTGTGGTTTTATTTTTTTTTTCTTTGCAATAAAAAAAGCATGCGCTTTGAATAAGTCATCAGTTAAAATTGATTTGTCGATGAAAGTAAAATGTGACACACACAATAAATGTTACTCATTCTTTTAAAATGAAACCGAGAATATTTAAAATAGTAGAACAAAATTGTAAAAATTATCATAATATTAGACAAAAACTTATTTAATCTAACTTTTAAATATAATTATATATTAGAATTTTCGAAACAATTTAATATTTGATGTAGTTGATTATTTGCTGAGTTAATTTAATTCAATTTATTTATTAATAATTTTAAAAACAAAATGAGTTTAACCTAATTTAAAAAGATAATGGTTACTTATTTTTTTTTCCTTCAATCAACTTTTCCTAATATAAAAATTGGAATCAATTTTCAATTTAGTTAAATAACAACAACGTATGTTGATATAATATATAAAATAATATTGGTAAATGATAATTATAAATATTATATCAATATGTATAATAAACAAAGATACTAAATAATAATTTTAAATGATATGTGGGTGCCTGTACGAAGTTGGCGGTGTACAACGTTGTCGACGGTGGAGCATGTGAAAGTGGCCCTTGTATGGCTGGTGATGAAAAATTGAAGATACTACAGTAGAGAGAGAAAATCTTCACTTAGGTTTTGAGAAATATAAATCCGTTTGTCCGACGTGACAATAAAATATTGATAATTATAAATAATAATAATCTCTTATTATTATTTATTAAAAGATTTATATTGTCATTATTTTGGTCAGTAGTTTTATTTAGGCTTAATCCTCTACTTTGTTTTCACGTTCGAAAATGTCAAATTAGTTCATCCTTTAAAAAATGCGTCAACTACGTCTTCACTTGATAAAATTTGCATCAATGAAATCTCTTCCGTTAAATCCGTATAAACGGTGTTAATTATTCCATTTGTACGGATTTAACGGAAGAGATTTCATTGATGCAGATTTTATTAAGTGAGGACGTAATTGACGCATTTTTTAAAGGATTGACTAATTTGACATTTTCGAGCGAAACTGGAAACAAAATTGGATATTAAGTATTTTATTTAAGGTGATCTTCAAACTTTTTCAAACGTTTAAAGTAATATTATTTTTTGTAATTTTTGTTTAATTTTTTGTTATTTTTTCTAACGATATTTAAATCGTTAATGATAGAGTATTTACATGTAGGATTAGTATATGATGTGTTTCATTTTTGTTTTGTGATTACTCTGGTGAGAATTTGAAGTATGTAAAAACTCTTAAAAGAACATTATTTGTTTTAGTATGCTTTTATTTAAGATTTTTGTACACAATTCATTATTCCACTATTGTACAAGAATTCACTATGCAACTTTTGTATTAGAATTCATTATCAATCCATATTTCACAATAAACCTGTTAAAAAAATACAAAAAATTAGACAGTACATACTCGATTTGACATTTCGTTTCACAAAAACCTTCAACTTATTTCATATCAAATCTAGAACACGTGGAAATAGGGTAAAAAAAAGATTTATAAATAGAAAAACTGTTTAGAGATAGAAGATGAGATGCTTGAAAATCAATGGTTGTAAACGAACATGGAACGGTTTAGGTCTGATTTTTTTGCAAGTTTTACTTGAACCAAGATGGTGGCGCAGCCAGCGGCGATATCATGGCTATTGTCTTGGCTGTACCTACGGTGGCTAACAAAGGTTTGATGGTGACTAATGGCATGGTGGCTTTACAATGATTTCTGGTAGGGTTTTCTTTTGGGGTTTCGATACGTGCAAATTGGCGGCTCAAATAGATGGTTTAAGAGTCTTCGATTTGCGGTAGTTAGCTGTGGCGGGTTGGTATCGAGGAGACCAGTTGCCTAGGGTTTCTAGATGGGTTGGAAAGAAAATGAGATATGTGACGAGTCACGTGAGAAGAAATGAAACATGTCATTCAAACATGGTTCATGTGGACATTATATTGTTAACTATTTAGAAAGAAAATGAACCAAATTGAACAAAAATAAAAAATTAAAACCACTTTAAAAACTCAAAAAGTTATAACCACTCTAAACAAACTACAAAAATAGAAATCAAAAGAGATATTAAAGCATTTATAAATAATAATGATCTTAACAAACATTCTTATCATAATATTTAATTATTATAGATGGAGGATTAAAAGATTTTAGTTAATTTTTATCATATTAACATCTAGTTAACAAATTAGTATCTCGTAGAAAGTTTTACTTTAACGGGTTAAAACAAATTTTTGTTAACTAAAATATAAAATTATGTTCTCACTCTATTTTAATATATATGACAATGGGATTTCTTCATTCTAAAAATATATTTTTGGAGTTTTCCACAATTGAATTCATAAATTGACGCTAAAAATCTTCATTCTTTCTTTTCTTAGTACTTTAATCTAACATTTGTTTAAGTGAACTTTTTTTATTCATTTTCTTTTTTATATTGTTCATGACTAATGTTGTTAAGGAGGGTTTTCTTATGATAGAGTTTTATATTGTATTCTTATATAAGGTAGTTATAAAAAACTTGAAATAATTAGTATTAACTTAGAATGATTAAACAAGTAAATGTAACTTTCTTGAATATAATTTTATTATTAATCTCTTTATCTCATAACTGAATCACATTGATTATAAAAGATTAAGAAAGTTTGAAAGTAATATTTCTTATGAATGATTTTTTTTTTCAATATCCATTGATTTAAAAGTAATTCTTAATTCATTTGCAGAAAACGTTTCAGTATTTTTTTCTAATCGAAGTGATACTAAAAAAAATGTAAAACATTAATCCAACCCAACCCAATAATA
Source organism: Vigna nakashimae (assembly GCA_034642375.1). Taxonomy (NCBI): domain Eukaryota; kingdom Viridiplantae; phylum Streptophyta; class Magnoliopsida; order Fabales; family Fabaceae; genus Vigna; species Vigna nakashimae. The sequence continues at coordinate 47,511,447 of CM067761.1, forward strand.
TTTTTTTAATGAAGGGATGAATTTGTTAAAACCTAATTGTATATATTTCCTAATTTAATATTTATCATTGAAGAAATGATAAATAATTTGTTTTAAGTTTTGAGACTTGTCAAGTTCATATATATTAGACAAAGAAATAGCATTGTTTAAGATGTACAATATCTAAGCATAACTACTGAGTGATTCTTATTGATAATTTAAGAGAGAAATATAGAACCATCGATAAATTATATTTAAGCAGATAAATAAGTAACTAAACATTCTAATATACGTTTAAATTTTACAATTTATACTTGATATATGCAAAGATTAATTAAAACTTCAAGATTATACACCAATCTAATAATATTGTTAAATTGCTCACTTTTTTATATTTTCTATATCTATATTTATAAATTATCTTTTAGTCTTACATTTAGGTGATGTACATTACATAATATTAAAATAAGATTTAATAGATCTTTTAATCTAATATTTAAAAATTTTATTCAAAGTATTTTTAATTTTTTTTCTCAATTTAATTTTAATGTGTTAAAAAAATATAATTTATTATGTTGATTAACTTTAAACACCATTTAAAAACTTATCATATATAATAAGTTAATACTTTTTCAACTAGTATTTGCTCATCTTTTATATTTGGAAATATGATGAGTAATAAGAAAAGGTTTAATGTCTTCGTAAGTCTTTATTTTGGTTATGAATTTCAAATAGGTATGCCGTAACAGTATTAGTTACGTGACATGATCACAAGTGATATTTAAAAGAATTTTTATATTAAATAAAGAAGAAGGAACAAAAGTATAATCAGTTTTGGGTAAGGGTATACTAGGAAATAAAAATAAAAATCTTTGGATTTATTTTTGCTAGCTCATGTTCTGGATTTTCAAAGCTCGAAAAGTTCTTGGGTTTTTTGTATTTCCTGCCTCTTGAGTCTGAATTTGGAGAATTCTTTGAGATTCTTGGAGAAGTGTTCATAGCCCGATGCAACTTCCGGGACAATTCTTCATCTGTCCCACAATTTTCAATTTGTTGGTACTTTTTGTACAAGAAATGAACTGGGAGATACTTCTTGAGCTTGTTCTTCTTCGGATTTCTTTCCTTGCTACCCATTGCCTCTTCGAAAAAAGAGGCAATAAAATCCAAAGCTCTCTTGACAGCTGCAACTGCTTTTGCGGCAATCTCGGCCTTTACCTCAGCTGCAGCTCTAGCAGCCTTTGCAGCTTTCACCGCAGCCACTGCTTCAGCCTTCGAAGCCTCCACGACCTCCTCAGGGGTAAGGTTAGAGTTAGTGGGATGAGAACTCAACAAATTCTTAAGCCTGGCTTCAAATTCAACGGAATAGGAAGAGGATGAAGAGGAAACAGCCTTGGAAACTAGAAATTGTAGCACAGGAAGCAACAACCCGCGATGGAGATGCTGCAACATCACCATCCAAGCTCTGTTTTTTCAATCCAGCAAGAAGACGCTTACGAGGAGGAAAGAGAACATCAGAATCCAAGTGATTAACATCACACACACTCTCCATACTCGTATGCTAAAATTTAATTTAATTCAATTCTTCTAAGAAAACAACAAACAAAGAAGCAGGTCCACAAGTACCTGATCCTATGGAGCACTCCGAGAAAACGGAAACATATGGATTAGGGTTTTGGAGAAGAGAAAAATAACAGGTGGGCAGTATGGTGGTGAAGGCGTTGGGGAAAAACCAAAGATTTTTATTTTTATTTTCTAGTATACCTTACCCAAAATTGATTATACTTCTTGTTCTTTCTTCTTTATTTAATACAAAAATTCTTTTAAATGCAACGTCTGCTTAGTAACTACACTGACCATGCCACGTAACCAATACTATTACTGTCGTTTGTCCAATTTAACGGCAAACCTCTAATTGATTAAATTTTACAAAAATAAAAAGTAATTGATTAAATTTTACAAAAATAAAAAGTCAATTGATACGTCGAAAAGAAAAAAGACCTATTTGAAATTCATGACTAAAATAAAACTTACGGAAACATTAAACTATAAAAAGGTTGAAAAACCATATATTATTAACATGATCAACTTATAAATGGTAATCTAACAATTGACTCCTTTTAACTTAAATAAATATTAAAAAAGTTGAAAGAAGATATTGAATAAATGCAACATATTAAACCTGAAAATAACATCTCATGAAAAAAAAAAGCAATTGAACCTAATTTAAGCAAGAATGTCATCACAAAAATATTTTCTCCAAGAAAACTGCAACGATAATGTTAAAAAAACCAAAAACATTAATTTATAAAATGTGCCAAAACACAAGTGGTCACGTTGAATTTACTATTTGGGAATGCGATTCCTCTGTCCGTGCCACCCGTCTTTCTACGTTCACATCCATAAACAAGAGAAGAAGGAAGATTCATGGCCATGTAGTTGAACACAGTTGTTCATCCTGTAATCTTTCAAGATGGGACGAATCAGCCTTCTGCTTGCAGATTTCGTTCTGTCTTTCATGTGGGTATGCTCCGGTGTTCTTGTTCGCGTCATCGTCTTCCAACATCTTGGCTTCGGTCACTCACCCCTCGGTGAGGTTATCAAAACCACCTTCTCCGTCGCCAGCATGTTCTTCTTCGCCTTCCTTGTCAAGATTACGCGTGGCGGCGCCTACAACCCCCTCACCGTTTTGGCTGATTCTATCTCTGGGGATTTTAACTACTTCCTCTACTGCCTTGGTGCTAGAATCCCCGCACAGGTTCTGCTTTTCTTCTGTTATGAACAAATGAATACCCTTTTCGTTTTGGGTCTTTCTTTTCTTTTCTTTTTTTGATCTTGCGCTACCCCGGTTTTTTAATTAAATGGCCTGGATTGGAGATGCGAAGAAAATTGGTGGAAATGGAAATTTTTATTTGTGGGTCTGTCAGAAGTTTTCGTTGTGACGAATTAGCATTGGGACGTGAGTATGTGAAAGTTGACCTTTTTTGCCCCCTTTTGACTGTGATTGACTAGGGTTGAATTTCATGCTATTGCTGGTTAATCATGTTCGATTTTGCTCTTGTTGCCTTGATTGAAAAGTTCAGAAGTATAGTTGGGTTAGATGATGATGGTACATTTTTTAGCATTGTTGGTTGATGATACTTTTTGTCTTTGTGCTATTGTGCCGGATTGGCTTGCACTGGAAATCATTCAACTTAATAATCACGTGATGGGTGGACATTTTAGATATTATTCAGATATCTTGATATTCTGAATGTGCAGAAGATGGCTTAACTACATTATGGATAGTTAGTTAAGATTTTGAAGCCGCCATAGGATTCCTTTGGAATTTGTCCTGAAGATTCAAAATTCGTGCTTTTCTCATGTTTGGACCGCAAAACAATTTTCTTGTTGTCTTGATTAATGACATACTGACATTGATTCATTGCCAAACTATTTTCATAAGTTATACGTTGTATTGTCATTGATGCATTCACGTTTGAAGTAGGTAAAATTCAAAATTTAGATTCATGTTTATACCTAAACTCCAACATTGTAGATTGTAGAATTACCTTGTGGGAATACCTTTCAATCCATGGATCCTTAATTTCATGAAATCAATCACGTATCTGATTCTTGTTGGCTATGCTAGAAAGCAACTTAGTTAATCACTTTCCTGAGTTGCTTTTTTTCTGTTATACATCTCAACCATAGACGTGATTGTCTCAAAACTCATCTTGAGTTGAAGAATATCATTGAAATGCCCATGTTTTTCAATCTCTCCAGGTGGTTGGAAGTATTATTGGCGTTAAATTTCTTATTGATACCATTCCTGAAGTGGGACAGGGACCACGTTTGAACGTTGACATTCATCAGGGTGCACTCACAGAAGGATTACTAACCTTTGCAATTGTAACCATTTCACTTGGACTTGCCACAAAAATTCGTGAAAATTTCTTCATGAAGACTTGGATTTCCAGCCTCTCCAAATTAACACTTCATATTCTTGGTTCTGACCTGACTGGTGGTTGTATGAACCCTGCATCAGTAAGTACTGCTGTATCTGAATTTTCTGTCATCAGAAAACTTTGGTCTTGTGAACCATAGAAGAAACCTTTGTTGTTTTCTTGCTAAGTAACCTTGGTTTGACTTTTTCAGGTGATGGGATGGGCTTATGCTCGTGGGGATCACATAACAAAGGAGCACTTCTTTGTATACTGGCTTGCTCCCATAGAGGCAACTATTTTAGCAGTGTGGACATTCAAATTGCTGGTGCCGCCTGCAAAAGAAGATAACGCAGCCTTAAAACGTAAATCTGATTGAAGAAACTTCATTTTGTGCCAGATGTCTTTCCACTTGCTTTCAATATTTGTTTTTACAGTTTGTGGGATGAATACATGGCAAGCCAAGAACATGTACAGGTTACTAGATATAATCATGGATCAGTGTCCTATTTTGTCAACTTTTGTGTTGTGTAATACTCCATTTCCAATTGTCTAATTCCATTTTTGCACGCGTGCATGACTCATGCATTCTACTTTCCATATCTGTCTTATTAACCACAAACTTTTCTGTCGGATACATGAACAAAGATGAAATGGCAAGGAAACTCACGAATGAACGTTGTTTTTTTTATTTCAAATGCAGAACACCACTGTTGACAATGTTATTTTATCATGATATGTTTCTTGATTCTTGGCATTTTCAAAATAAATGTCATTATTTATAAGAGACAAATCATAAGTACTTGTAAGTTAAAAGTCAAATTTAGGTACGAAATAGCTTCTAACTTAATTTTAATTTGTAAAGACATCAATTTCATTCTTTTTTCCATCTTTATGTATGAACATAGAATAATTATCGAACTGGCTTCTGGGAGTTTTCACACATTTATGTAACATTATTTGCTAAGGACAAAAATGAGTTATGTAACATAATCCAACCTCTTTATAATTAAATATTGAGGCATGTTTTTCTGATTGGCTTCTACTTCAATCTAAAAGATCCAACCTTACATTAAATACCTCAATTATAGAAGTACAAACTGTTACCCTGCGTGCAGAGCAGATTCCAAGCATTTCATATAACTTGTTCCAAAGTACATTAGAATATTTATGGGGTGTGTATTTAATGTTATCCGTATAAAGATCATAAATGATCGATTCCTTCGTATAAAGAAAATGTTTCACAATCACAATTAAATCTCACCTATGCATATGAACCTCAAAAGTTGTTTTGATACGCCAACAAGATCATGAATCTCATGGGATAAAAAATTAATAGGTGTTCACATGTGGTGTGTCTGTTAATAAAAAAAACATAAACTATATGTCTTCTCATATCATATTATAAACAACTTATTTTAATTAAAAATAATAATAATAAATTACAAAAAAGCTTATCAGACATGACTCCTCTTTAATAAGTTTTTTCAATACTCAAAATCTTAACAATTTAATCTTACCATTTTTAGAGTCTCTGTCATATTTGCTATTTGATCTTAATAAATACTATGTGCCTCGTATCATAATCATCAATGTAACTATCATGATCATCTTCATAATTGTTATCTTCGTCATTTTCATTATCATTGTTGATATCTCCATAATTTTCATTATCATCTTATTCTCGATCTTGATGTTCTTGTTAAAAACATGAGCTCGTGAAGTTCAACTTCTTTGTTTCATTGTTTATTTTTCCTAAAAGGTGACAAAATTGCCAGAGTGGGTATCTTTGAACTAGTGTCCTCCCTCCATACATTTAACTCTCCTTTCCTTATCCTTTGATTTTCTTACTTTTTTTTTTATCAACAATAAAAAATATTAAATAAAGCACTTGGATACTTCAACCCATATACCCAAATAAAACAAGGATACAAAATAAACATCAGATATACAACATGTAGAAACAGATTAACTTATACAAGCAGCATGCAAAATAGAAAAACATATCATAGGACAGGAGAAGAAAATCGATTATGATCTATAAGGAAGGAATGTTTCAAAAAGCAGAAGCTAGCGATGTTTAACGTGATTCAACACATTTTTATAATCACTTTCTTGTTTCACATAACGAAATTGAAGAGAACTAATTTTCGTGACTTTCTTTTTTATCGTCTCGAGAAAGTTCTTTGTTGCATTCATTAGGGACCTTATTCTCTTTCAATTCCTTCTTGAGTTTTTCATGCTCTATCTTTATATATTTTATGTCATGACTTATACTAGAGTTCATGACATTCTATTGTTGTAATTTTGAGCTCATATATTTCAAAATGGAATAATTTGAGTAGTCAAGTCTCATATGTCACAAATGAGAGTCATTTGTCTTGCTTGCAATAGCAAATTTTTAATCTTTCATTGAGAACTTTGTTTTAAACAAGCTAGATTAGTATAAATTAACCTTAACAATTTAGTTTAATGATCTACAAGGTAATATTTTTTTATTTGTTATTTTAGATTCTACACATATATCACATTTAGTAGTATGTTTATCATGCTTATTAATTAATCATAGTCATTGTAATTTCATAACATATGAAGAATTCACATGTCCTAATCTAGCATGCCCCATACCATATGAATCAACAATTTTATTAGAAGAACAAGATTCATTAATATTTTCATAAATATTGAATACAAAGACCTTGGTCACAATATCACTTCCTCACTGAAACATTAATTTTTATCATTACAATCTTATTAGACCTGAATGACACTTTAACTCCCACTTTTCCCTATAACGCTACAAAGATTAAATTAACTCTTATTGATGACACATGTAGCACATCTCTTAAGGCCAAAGTTATTCCAGATGTGAGTTTGAGAAGAATTTTCTCTTTTTTCAGAAAAAGAGTTGTTTTGGAATCACCAAGATAAAATGTTCTTTTCCATCCCCTATAATGGTGTAGGAGGTAAAGACACTTATGTTTGCATAGCACCAGAGTTTACCACCCACTTGCTCACATTGGTCTTCAAATTTTTTACTTTTGAAATGACAACAACAATAATATCATCTCCTTCAGCTATATTTGTCTTCGGAGGATTGTCATTTCTTCAATAATCATGTGTGTGATGAGCTTTGGAAGTGACATCTGCTTGTGTCTGTATTTGAGTTGTTGTTTATAATCAATCCAAGATGGTGACAATTTTTCAATCAAAAGTTCTGAAACAAATTCATCGAGTAGAAAAATGTTTTCCATTTTGATATCTTCAAGCAACTTGTGATACTCATTCATTTGAGACTTTATATCTTTATCTTCAGTAATTTTCCAATGGTAATAGTTCCTAACAAGGAACCTTTGTTTCAACAATGTATTTGAGAATCAACGAATCTCAAATAACTTTTATTTTTTTTATAAGAACATTACACATAGAAAAAATAATTAGAAAATAGACTAAGTAGATTATGAATTGTTTCCTGTAATCATAATATGATTAGTTACATTAACATCAATGTATTTATGCCCACAATCAACTTGCTATATTAATAAAAGATACCCGCATTTAAAATTTGAGAGAGAAGAGTAAAAATAAATAAAATTAGATAACAAAAATTGAGAAACCTCAGATATAATTAAATAAAATCAATGAAAACAAAAGCTCAATAGAAGTGAAAATATATATCAAATGAGTCCTAAATTGGACAATAGTTCCAGGCCTTCCTAGTGAACCAGTTTTTTCACTTTTGTCTTTACTTTATGGAATAAAAAACATTATTGAAAGCTGGTGCGATTAGTAGCATGAGAAATGCATAGAAAAACCAAGTCCATGCCAGTTTTTTCACTTTTGTCTTTACGTTTGGACAGGTCACGGACCATTATAATGTTGTCTTTTGAGTTCGTGGAAGATTCTTGAAGAATCCCATTATTACTAACGCAAATATTGTACAAAATTAAATCTTTAAGGTGGTTCTATTTAAAATCTTTGATTCTAAATATTAAAAGATCTAATTTACTATTTCAGTTTGATTAGGGAGGGTCATTTTATCTGTGGGCACGGTATTCGCGAATAAAATTCGCGACAGGTAGTAATTATTGACAGATATTTACTATCTGCTGATAATGGATAGCGGATATTTTAATACCTATTTTTAAATGAGTTGGATACGGGTAATATACGAGTAATATACTACCCGTTTCAAAGATATCCGTTGTCCGCAAAAAATAAATAATTTATATATTTTTTAATTAAATTTAATTAAAAATAAAATAAAATTATATTTTATTAGTTTAAATTTAATTAAAATTAAATTTTAATTTACATTTAATTTAATTTAATTTATATTATATATATATATATTTATATTTTTATTGAAATTTTATTCTTAAAATGTATTAAATATATTTTTTTTTATTTTTTGCAAGCACCTACATATACTCACGGATTTTAAAATACCTGCGGATATTTTTTAAACAAATATCCGATAAATATCGAATCGAATAACGGGTACGATTTTATCCAACAGATTAAATTGTGGATAGACATTACCCGTATCCAACCCGTTCCCATAAGTCTGATAATTAATTGACTCTTGTTTCCACCAAAACTCACATCTAAATAATACATCAACCTTTGTTTCTCTTTCATTCTCGTATCTATATTAATTTTTATATAATTAATAATTTACTAAATATTTATCATTTTGGCGAGAAGTATTTATAAGTTTTAATTTCTTTTTTTAATTTTAATAACTCCACTTTTTACTATATTCTCCTTCATTTTTTTATTTCATTTTTCGCTTTTCACTCTCTAATCTAAACAATATTTTAAGGATTTAAAAAATATCTTATTCTTGGTAAAACTTAAAATATTAGTGATTAACTAAAAAGTAATATTTACATGTTGAGGTTAATTGAATATATTTTTCCTAAAGTAAAACCATCGCTCTATCATGAGAGTTTTTACATAACTTGTTCCAAAATGACTGTAATAAAGGAAAAACACTGCTCAATTGACTAAAAAGCTCTATTTATATTTTTCTCAAACAAAAATATAAATATTTTGGATAATCTAATTTTAGAAACTTTTTCTTCTCTGTATTTATTTAATATCACAAATTAAAAATATATTACTGAGAATTTTAACTAAAGTTTATAAAAGTACTATACGTCAACTTTACAGTTTTATTTTTAACTTTAAGTAAATTTTAAGATTAAAAGAACCAAACCAAATGCCATCAGATGTTTTTTTTTCTTTTTTTTATTTTAAAATGTTTGAAACATTTGAAATAAAAGATGTAATAATTTTGTTAATAATTTTAAAAAAAATCTTATCTTAAATTTCACTTTGAATCTTATAAAATTCACACTAAAGCTAAGAAAAGTTGAGCCAAACCTCTTGAACTATTAAATTAGAAGATTTCTATTAGCACCCAACTTTTCAATATACACCCAACGTCTTCTTCTCTCATTCGCAGTCTCACTTTGCTTCTTCAATTTTCAGAACCACTACACTCTTGGAACCCTTTACTGTAAACAGGAACAGATTTGGACATCTATTATCGTCCGATGGTTGAAGACGTTGATTTTTGAAAAAGAATAATTCATTTTTGTTGCTATTTAAGTTTTACTAGTTTTTAGACCGCGTAAGACGCATGGCACTTTTTAAATATAATTTTGTTTTTGATTTTATAAATTTAATTTTTTTAATATTTAATTAAATTTTAATATAAGTGTTCTATATCATAAAATAATATTTGTTATTTATATACTTTTTAATGAAATGTATTTGATAATGGTAGATTTATATTTAATGAACTTGTTTCTTGGATTCATTTATTATTTACTATTTTATATAAATCAGTAAAATAATAAATTTAGAGGATTTTATTTACTTTTAAAAGAAAATCTTATGTAACCTATAAAAAAAACTCATGGAATTAGAAAATTATGACAATTTTTTTTATGGGTGGAGTGATCTTCAAATAAGATTGCTTATAAATTTTATGACTATCATTTGGAGTGAACCGATGTTTTTTTATGTCAATAGATAAATATGATGAGATAAAAGCCAATGATTTTATTGCTAAACACATAAGAACTGCAATTATGGAGGTTAGACCAATAAATGTGGTATAAAGTAATGTACTAGTACTTAAGACAATAGCTATACTCATAGAATTAGATTTTTCTTCAATCTATTAGACTCTTTGTGCAGTGCACACCTTAAATCTTGTGTTGAAAAATATTTGTACAACAAAAAATACTGAAAAAAATAGTGATACTTATCAAAAGTTTTCTTAGATTACACAAATTGCTGATGATGCTATATTTATTAAAAACTTTGAGCACTCTACGATATTATCAATGTTCAATAACTTCAACTCATTGAAATTTCTTCAAGATTTGTTTTAACCTTTTTCATTCTCAAAAAGTTTAGAATCTTGAAAAAAAAGACTCCAGGACTAGTTGTTAGTGATGAATGAGTCTTCTTACAAAGGATATTGTGGATAATGCAAAATTTGTGAAAGAAACTTTATTAACTGACAATTGATGGATGAAGGTTGATTATATACTTGTTTTTACTGTCCCATTTATGTATTCAGAAAAAATAGATATAGACATGGTTACTCTTCACTTAGTATATGAAATGTGGAATTCAATGTTGGCAATGTGAGAAAGATCATATACCAACATGAAAGGATAATATAAGTTGAATATTCATCTTTTTTTTATTTTAGAAAATAGAGTCAATATTAATTGATTGTTGGACAGGAGGAACATATCTTTATTGTCTTGCTCATTCTTTAAATCCAAGGTAATTATATTATTAAATTAATTCTTTATTATATTTTTTACACGTCTTATTTATAATATATAATATTATGTTAATTTATGTTTATGTATTTTTAATATTGTAAATTAAGTGAATGATTAAGTGAAGATTCATAATTATGTGTCTCACATCCATATGTGAAACTTAATCATGAAAGAAAGAAATGTTTTATGAAGTACTTTGAGATGTGGATATAAGGAGACATATAAATACAGAGTATGCAAATTTTTCAGATGGAAAATAAAATTTTGCATATGTTAACTCTTTAAGGAATGGAATTAAAGTGAATGTAAATCATCATAAATTATGTCAGAAACAAGACAATAAAAAAAAGAAAGAAAAAAATAAACAACACAAGAAATATATTTATGTTTTAGTGTATCTCTCAAGCTTTATATAGATGATTGTTTATATAATTAAATAGAGAACTGTTTATAAAATTAAATAGAGAACAATATCTCATAAATTAAGTGATGTGAGACTGAATTAAGCTCTGCAATATTACTCCATTATTTATGGTTCTCATGCACCAACACGTAAAAAATATAGCTCTTAAACTACTTAGACAACCTTGTTCTCTCTGTTGTGAAAGGAATTGGATTACCTATTCCTATATATATTACGTGAAAAGAAATAAAATAACACCTAAAAGGACGAGGGATTTAATATTTGTCTATGATAATCTTCATCTTCTCTGAATAAACTCCTCAATGTACAATAGAGAGGAACTAAATTGTGAGATATTGCAGGAAATAACTTTTCTTTGAATGACAATGCAATGCTTCAAATTGCAAGCTTATCTCTTGGTGTACCAGAAGATTTTGGTGTCTTTTTAAACATTATAGGCGGCCAACAATATAGAACCATTTTTTCTGGTTTTTTGAATATTTGCTAGTTGCTGATACCTTTATCACATTCTGCATTTTATTGAAGAAATCACTCATGCATCAACTATAAATATTTTCTACACACTTATCCAATCATAAATTTTCATATATTGTAAACCTATTCATTTTTTTCTATAGCTACCGGAAAATCATACTGAAAATAAGTCCTTTTAGTTGACAGTAAAAAAAACTTACAAAATGACAATGAACATCTATTTTTAAATTCTCTATTTAACTGTAGAGAAACAATACTGAATTCAAGAGAAACCAAATTGGCAAAATAAACCGTTGATGAGTGGGGTTTGAGGGAAATCTCATCAATATTTGCTGTTAAGACAAGAGCATCCAATTGGAACATAAGAGTGAGGAAAATATCGTTTCCTGATAAGTACCTCATAAGGCTAAGATTCCTAATGAACTTCTATAAAACCAAAATGGAGATACAAAAGGGGGTTTGGAGAAAAAAATATGATTAAACTAAAAAGGACCTCATCGTGGTAAACGTTTCCTCACTGTCTTATACAACCATAATTTACTTTGGCAGCAATACTAGTAGCACTGAAGATGAACATTTTGATGAAGATCAGAAGCACATGGACAATTTAATCAAATTATACACAACTTCAGTACACAAGTTGCGGTTCAAACTCTGCCAAATCTACAGACCCTGATTCAATTGGTGGCATTAAATATGCAGCCAAGATTTCAGACACCAAGCCAGCAACCAGTGGAATCCTCTTCAAGTTCTTCACCAACGGTATGTCATCACTCTCACCAATAGCAAGAATCTTCTCGTTTAGCTCCACCATCCTGTCCAACTTCCTCTTGAATTCTGGGTTTTCAACATCAAGAACAGCTGGGAAAATCCGAGCTGTTGTGCGGTTTGTCTGCAAAATCATTTCAGAAATGAAGCTTGAGTAACTGCTTGTAATTTATGAGTTCATCATTTGTTCTTTGTTGATGAACTCTTACTAGTAATAGTTTTCTTAATGGTAACTCAAGGCTCCATTATTTTCATCTTATCATACCATGTTACTAAATTCATATTGGGACTGAATAGAAACAAATTGTCATTGTAACAAAGAGTAATGGAAGTTAAAACAAGAACAATAGTGATCTCAACAAGTATGCACACAGAAGCTAACCTCAATGATGACATGCATGTCAAACTCTTTTGTGTTAAGTCCAATGCCTTCATAGAAAGCCGTACGTTGGCAATCATTAAGATACATAGTGACATAAACCTGCAAGATAAAATTGAGATTTAAGTTTTAAGCACAGTTAAGAAGGTAAATGGTCTCAATCTTATGAAAAAAAGACATTCAAATGTGATAACAAGTTTCGCTGAGACATGCATTATATATCATTTAAGGTTTGTAGGATTCTGTATACTAACTTTTCACTTGTAATCTCTATTACATTCTTATGCTAGCAGCATTTGGCACTACATGTTATTGAGTTCATCATAAGAATCTTAAAGGAAGCCATAAGCAAAGGAGAAAAAATACCGAGAGACAGAAGAAGCGAGCCCACAACTTTGCCTTCCAGTCGTTTAGAAATTGTGGCTGTGCCTTCATAAGGGCGGAGAAGAAATCTCCATGTCTGTTCTCATCCTGGCACCAGTTCTCAAAGTACTTGAAAATGGGATAACATTGATACTCGGGGTTGGCCTTGAGATGTCTGTATATGGTTATGTATCTCCAGTACCCAATTTTCTCTGACAAGTATGTAGCATAGAAGATAAATTTGGGTTTGAAAAATGTGTATTTTCTAGCTTTGGTCAAGAAACCCAAGTCCAGAGCCAAATTGAAATCAGATAAACCCTTGTTCAAAAACCTGCCCACAATCAAAATGAGGTCATGCACAATTACAAACAAGATATCAAATAGAAAATGAAAGGATAGTTAAGAGATGAAGGCCAAAGGTGTGGCCGTACCCAGCATGCCTGGCTTCATCCCTGGACATCAGAGAGAAAATCTCAGCCACCACAGGGTTGGTTTTCTGTAACATCAATATCCCAAATAATAAATCAGTCCAAGAATGAGACACAAAAAAATTGCATAAAGCACAACATTGTCCGAGATAGTTCACTGTAAAGACATGGACTGTAGCAGAACTACATTAACAGACCAACATCAGAATCCTAGTACTTAGAACTGCAACAGCTATGGAAAAGAACAAAATTTGCCTCAATGACTATCTATATTTTTCAATGTCACCCAAAAACAATCTTACTAATGCATTGACAAGATAAAGTGGTAGAATTTATCATACTACAAACAGTAATATTAGTTGAAGGTTAGATTTTTTCTCTCTCTCTGACGGTGTCTTTAATTATACTGTAGTTTAATTTTTCCTTTGAAAGTCGAATGATACCTTGAGCCTCCTTCCAAGCTCTTTGTAGAGAAGGAAGCCAGAGAATTCAGCAGTGCAGGACCTCTCAAGGAACTCCACGAAGATCTGTCTGAGGGAGCCTTCAATTTTATCAGCCGCTTCCTTGAACTCCTTGTTCCTGACGAAGTGGGTCTGGTTGTAGTCAGTCTTGAACTCCTGAAGCAAGGCCACAAACTCCTCCTGGTTGAGGTTCTTGTTGATCTCAGTGTTGAAAAGGGTCTCCATCTCATCGAAGTCGGTGGTGTAGAACCTTGGGGTCAGAAGGCTCTCCTTGATGCCCTTCTTGCTTGTCTTTGCGGAGGTGGATGGTGGTGGGGTGGCAGTGGCAGACATTCTTATGGTGCTGAATTTGGAGTATGAACCCATTCTGGGGCTGCCAAATTTGGGACTCACATTGGAAATTGGTTTCACAAGAGCCATCTCTGCAGCCATGTTTGGTTTGTTGAGGATGCTACAAAGGTTTGTGTTTGAGGTTGAGGACCAAGGAATGGCAAGCATCAAGGACAAGAACTGAGGAAGTTATAACTTGGATGGGGTGTGATAGAATCTCATCCAATGAAATCTTTGAAAGTTAATTGAAACTTGACACGTGGCAGGTGGTGTAAGCTTCTTCTTGCTTTATGATTGGTTGTGATGATTACATGTAGATCACAGCCTGTGGCTTTCTGGATACTTGTTTGTCTTGTTCAGATTATTTTAAATAAGTGAAAAAGAGAGTTATATTCACACATAAATTTTACACAGACAAGTACACAGAAAAAAAAAGAGAGTATTTGTAACATAAAAACAGAAAAAAAAAACAGCGCTCTCTGAAAAGTGCTATGTGAATAATTTAATTCTTTATAAAATAAATGCTTTAGATTATGCTTGTTGATTTTTTATTTTAATTATTGTTCAAGAAATTGTGCTACGTTGCAATAAAAATGTCTTGCAACAAGGATATTGCATCTGATTAATCTTTAACACTCAGATTTTTTATTCTATGGACGCAAAAGCAGAACCAATAGCAGTCATTGAGGGACAGAGCCTACAAACATGAATAAAGACCACACAAAACCCGGCCAATGGAACAAAAATACAAATGTAAAACAAAAGCTCGACCACAGAAATTCCTTTTTTTTTTTTGTATTTTCATTTTATTTAACATTAAAAATTGAAAGAAACTCTTGAATATCCTTTTGGGTAAAAATAATATATACAACTTTGGGATAATATTACAGATTTTTAGATATGATAGTCTTTTTTTTTAATTGTCAGGGCCACATTTTAAAATAAAATATGTTTGAGAAAGCAAAGAGTAACCACACCAATATATGTTTCCTCATGTTGTACTTCCATTCAAAATTTTACACAAACATTCCCTTTATTTTAAGCACGTTGTATTTTAAGTATATAATAATAGAGAATATTGTAATGGGGTAAACATTATAAAATGTAGATATAGTTTTAGAAAATCTAGAAAAAGAAAATACTCTGAGAAAAATAGCAGTGCACACTTTTACTTACTTCTAACTCTCCATCTTCTATATAGGAGGGGTAACTACTCTAACATTAGCTAAAATTTATAAAAAATCATAAATTAATTTATTAAATAAGTGATATTCCTAAAAAGCTTGTGTTGTGACTTTCAATAAATTTTAGTAAATAATAAAAGTATTCAAGAGTTTGATAATACATTTCATAAAAAAATAAGTTGACTAAGCCAAAAATAAGTATTTTGTGGGTTTAATAAAATTCAATGTGAGCTGAGTTGAGTGAAACTGAAGTGTCTTTTCCCTTTTCTGATCCTAGATTTAATTTTAATTAAGTTGGAGGTTCCCTCAAAAAAGTTTTTGGATGACATATTTTAAGTTTGTTAATTCAATGGCATTGAAACCTATCTAGCGATGACCTAAGGAGAGAAAAACATAATTGTTACAAAATGAAATTAGTGCACTACTTACAGAAAATCTAAATTTCTAGAGTAAATAAAAAATGATCCGATGTAGAGATCTTGACAGAGGATTGAGTGGAAGAGATAGGCACACCAGGAGCACCTATCATAAACTTAGCCAGACAATCTTTCTGCATTATTTTGAATGCAAGTGGCATTTACAGCTTACAACAAACACTTGCCACACTTTTATGCTAAAATGAGAGAGAAGTGAAAGCTCAATCTCCCCATTTCCAGCATGAATAGCATCAAAGAACTTGCATGAGTCAGCATATTGAAAATTCTTACAAAACCACAAATTGCTGCAAGTGTGGATGGAAGGAACCAAACCATCCTCAGTGTTCACTTCAAGGCACACAAGCAATCAGAGGACCGGCAGCAAACCTGAAACAAAGGCCAGTCAAGGAAGGAAATGTCTTAATAGTGAAACTAAAATCACTTTCTCTTTTTGTACAAAACCACAGTATCCTTCATTAGAGACAATCCTGTTTGAATCAGGTGAGAACATTACAGACAGAATAATCCCCACCCCTTCTCAAAGTATTATTCAGCTCAGTTGCATGCTCAGGACTCAAACTTGAAATCATTGGTTAAATTGGAACAACTCCACAGGAATTACTTCATAAGAAATACATTTTAACTGAATTTAAGTATGGTTTTAGGACCACCTTACTTAATCTCATGTCAGAATATACACTTTTGAAAAGGATCAAGCTTAAGGAACATCTCATCCATGAGCATCCCAAAATTTTCCAGAAAAAAACAAGGATGAAGAGTGAGAAGACAACCTCTATGCATAAAAACTAAAAGCTGGCATTGTGGCTTAATGTGGGTGATTCCTTTTATTAGTTTCCTTATTTGTGTAGGTTCCATCAGAAGTAGTGTGTCTTTGAGCAGACTCTCTGGCTCTTCCTCCAGCATGGGAGCTTTGCACATACTCTTCCATTTCATCTTCACTTATGCTTTGGAAATTCAAAACCGTTGCGTTGGATGTTCGTGCCGAGCCTTTTGCATCATCCTCGATGCTGTAGAACGGATCGAAAGACCGCTGCCCCTCATCTGCAAACTTTATGTCATCATCAAAATTATCAAAATCAAAATTTCGCAGAAGTTCAGGAATAGGTAAACGACCATCTTCTGCACGCATAGATCCCATTTCAAGGTCAATTTTCTCCTTTGGGGTCAAAATTCCATCCGCATTGTTTGGAGTCAGCGATCCCACCATCATGTGTTCATCCTCCACAACAAATCCTCGGAAGTTATTCTTCGAACGAGGAATGCTGGAACAAAGTGTTTCATTGATATTTCTGCATGATCCCCTATTGAATGGGTTGCCTTTTTTGTCATACTGATATCGGAAGTTCTCATAAGTTGTCTGCAAGACAACAAAATCAACAAATTATATGTGAAGGTTATGGACAACGATTGAAAATGAGAAAAGAAAGTTTAACACACAAGACAAAAATCATTGATTATCAGAAGTTAAAAAGGAATCAAATCTACTTCTATTAGAAAGAGAGATCAAACTATTTATAGTGTTTGATCAACAAGCAATTCACCAACTGTACAACAGCTATCCACTAAAACAATAGTTAAAACCAGAAGCAGAAAGCAAAAAGCTTTATCCTTTATCCTTTACAATCTTCAACCAATAAACAACAATCTAAATCTAAGCAAACAATGGATCAAAATATTGGCCATATGGACAAGTCCCTGAAGAACGTTGCAGACAAGTTTCCCAGTAAGCTTCTTATTAAACTCAACTCGAGTCAGCAGAGTCACTTCCAAATAGAAAGAAAAAGAAGCTATCTTGAACATTAAAATATAAGTAAATTATTTGAGTACCCTGAAAATCAATGTACATTTACTGAAAGAAAACGAAGTTATATTAATGGCCAAATTCAACACGATGAAAGCGTTAAACCTGAGCAGAACCTCAAGCCTGAATGAACATGACATTAGAAAAAATAGTATGAGATTGGAGACCGAAATTTTTTTACCTACCTTCTCTGCAACAGAGAAAACAAAAGTAAGTTCATCAAGTTGCCAGGAAAGGACGTCTTGAATGGCTACACAATCTGTTATTTAATTTGATTTAAGCCAATCTTACTTGTGCAAACTATTACTACGATTTATTAAGCTACCGAAGATGTCAACTAAATATCCCAATATCATCAATGATACTTCATCATCCATAGCTAGCACAACGTCCAAAAAATTATTGTTTCTATGAATAACGGAAAAATAAAGTCAAACTTTATAAATATATAGCAGCTTTTTAGCTAAGTACATATTTCAAATTCAGCTACAATACCTAGTGTTCTGCTATTGTCTCACCTTTTCTCCATTTGCCATCCTCTTAGAAAATGAAAGCATAAAACTTTGATCATTTCAGTCATTATTAAACTTTTGTTGAACCAAAACCAGTGTGCTACTTAAACATTAATTAAAGTTCCTAAATTTTAGTTTTCTTTTTTTTTTTGTACCAAACAATTTCTCTTCAATAAATCCAGCTAAATTATATGTTCCTGTTAGTGATTTGATGCTAACAAAATTAGCAACCATTGAATAAGAACTGTTTCATATTTTTGTGAAGTAAAATAATCACCTGGTTTGTACAAATGAGATAGAAATGGAAAGTTGTGAGGCCACCAACAAACCAAACAACTATAAAGCAGTATATCATCAGAAAATCTGCTAAATAATCATGTGATATTGTCCTCCAAACATTTTGCTGGGAAACACTGATACAAGTGAACACGAAGACGTATAGGCACAAAATGGTTGATGTCAAAATGAACATGAAGAAGTATCGATAGTTACGCTGCAATTATGTCAAAGAACTGTTAGTTCAAGAATTTAAATGAAGTAGACAACAGGGCAGTATCAAAAGAAAAAAAACATGTTTCTGTTTCTAACAAATGAAGCCATGTTTCTGTTTCGACATTGGTATTACTCTGAGGAATTGAATTTCTCAGCTTTTGAGGAGATGTTACTGACCAAGAAAACTACAACCACATACTAGTAGCTTGTATAAGAAATTAGTAGTTTTCAATCAAAAGATTTTAAGAAGATCACGGAAACATTAGACGATGAATATAAATTAAATTATCTCCCACTGGATACTTAATGCTAAGTAAAGTGTCAAATAATCAAGATAATATTGCAAAACTAGATTTCAACTTTATATTAACTTATATTTGAGTAATATGCCACTTAATTTAAGGTGATCATCACTCTAATCAGAGAAACTTTCAAAAAGGAATAGCAAACAACCTAGAGGTTTTCATGTTTTTTCTCGCAGAATAAGAAAATAACATAACGAAAATATTCACACTCATTTGTGCGGTTTAAGTGTCAATTGATTAGATCTATCTTTGGAGTGTTTAGAAAAGATTGTGACATTACAGAACATAGATGTCATGGCAATTGTAGAAACATACTAACGTCACTCACTTGTGTTGTAGTCATCAAATAGATCAGAAGATCAGTATTGCCTACTTTAATGTTTATTCAATAATTCTTTTGAACTGATATCCCAGTAGCATAAAAGAAATTTGGATAAAAATATGTAACAATATCTCATTGAAAGTTTGAAACTTCACTTGTTACAGTATAGTGGACTTACTGTTCCAATGCACTGACCAACCCAGGGACAGTGATGATCAAATCTCTCGACACAATTGTTGCATATGGAACAATGAGAAGTACGAGGAGGGCGATAAAGCAAGCACGTATCACAGAACTTTACTTTCACTATGTGTCCATTAACAACAACGTCTTTAGTTCGAGGTAGTTTCAGATGAGGGGTTGCGCCATTAATCCATTCCATGGAAGGGGTAGGTATATCAAATGTGTCGTCAAATTCAGGAGGTCTTGAATTTCTAGGGACAATTCCAGGATCTCTCCCAGAAGTCATGAGGAGGAAAATTAAATCCTGCATTAGTTATCAGACATATTAGCTTTTATATTCAAGATAAGAAAGGAATGCTGACCATATAAGCTATGATGAAAGAAGGGAGCAAGGATAAACTAATCATGAGTATTAAAATGAAGTGATACCATTATCTTGAGCTGGTCTTGTACTATAATAGTGTGTTGTTTTCTACACAACTTCTGACACATTAATACTAGTCAGAATGTTCTTTCCTCTCTTGTATGTTATATATATATATATATATATATATATATATATATATATATATATATATATATATTACTTCTTTCCTCGTAATCTCAAAATGACTGATAAAGAGTTTGATTACTGTTTCCCCTACTCTCCATTATCAAATATTAGTTTCAATATCAAAGGGCTCTTGCTTGAAAAGGTATGTTGGGGATATGAAATATTATTTGGCGTTTACCAAATTGCTTGAGTGTTTAGAAAACTTGGTCTTTCATAATTCAACAACTATTTGACGTTGGGGAAAAAGCTATATATTTTGTTAAAACTAAAGAGTTAGAAGTATATTCCTTTTGCCCTTACATTAAAGTTTAGAAAATAAGTGAATCCTTAAATATCATGTCTTGCTGACGTATTAGATAACCCCATGTGTATAAACTATGCATGTTAAAAGATTGGATTACGATTCTGTAGCTGAAAAGAGACAATACACAAGAGAAAATGGTAGAGAGATGCATAAGATGACAACTAGTTTATGTAAACTCTCCAGGAATTAAATGCCAATGGTATTTACCAAAAAAGTGAGAACTGCACCCACAACCACTACAGGAAACCAAAATTCATGAGAAAGCTCATCATTCTTCTTGATTTGAAAATATAATTTTAAACAAAATGCAATTGCAGGTGCAGCGATTAGCAATGTTGTAAGAAACAGGGAAGAAACATCTGGACCAAATATCACCCTCCCACCACAGAAAAACTTCTGAAAAAATTCAAACAAAGAAGAATTAGTAAAGTATAACATGCTTGTTATTACTGCAAGATATCCAATCACACCTACATAATATTCTATTACTTTTCAACCCAAAACATCAAGATAAAAACTTCCAAATGGTAAACATATAGAAGCTTAAAAAATCCACAGCCCTGTCAAATTCATCTATTAAAATGAAATTTTGACCAAAAGAAAAGTGTTCCCATTGAAGTGGCACAGGTACATAATAGCTTAAAATCATCAAAACATCATCTATTCACATTTGCCGATTAAAAAAGCAAATAAATAAAAAACATCATTGGTTCACATTTACATAAAAATGATTACACAAGATTAATCTCCGATTTGCAAGCGTTAATTTTTTCCCCTAATTTACCATCAACCCTCTAAAGCGATCAAGCAAGCATCGATACAATTGAAATTCTCGATCAAAAGCAACATTCATCATGTTGGAACAAACATTCCACAACTGAAAAGATATTGAATCATGACCCAACAAGCAATCTATTCATAAAAAAAATAAAAATAAAAAAAGACATAATTGAAGCATAGACAAACAAGTACAACAATTCCAACAAAGATTGAATTGTGACCGAACACAATCTTTTCATGATAAAAATTGAATTGTGAGACATGAAAACCAATTCAAAACAAGAGTTGAGATGTAATCTCACGTTTCCTCCCCTCCAAACTTGATAGACCCTCTTTTGTTGCTGACCCACATTGCTAGGAGAACCCCCCCTTTCTGGATTTCTGTTTCCAGACATGGCAGCAGCACCTCGTGTGTCACCAAAACTGGACTCTTTCCTTGTCAAAACCCATAAACCCAATTCAAGTCCCGACCCAGAAACAAAAATCCTCTTAAAAATCCAAAATGTTCTGGCTTTCCTTATGAGCCTCCTTCTGCAGTGGAAAGGGACAATGCAGATGAAAGAGAGAAAAGGAGATGAGAGAAGAAGAGAAAGAGATAGAAAAAGAGAGAGAGAGAAAGAGAAAAGAAATAGGTGTTTGGAATGACAGCAATTGAGAATCAAGCTGTGATGCCAACTCCAAACGAGAAAATTTGTGGGGTTGAAGGGATCATTGGAAGATGACAATCTCCATGATCCTTTTCTAATCAATTCCTCCCTCAAAGTTTCTGAGCTTTTCTTAATATTATTTTCTTCTCTTTCTCTCTCCCTCTCTTCTCTAAGTTTTTTTGGTTTTCTCTTCTCTCTCTTTCTCCCTTTCTCCTTCGAATCCAAAGTGCTGACAGCTTCGGGGGTGTTCTCGGACGGATTTCCCAATTCTTCGCGGCTTTTACGCGCGTAATGTTTCTTTTTTCTGTTACATTACAACACTACAACCTTTCCTTTTCCGTTGCTCACAACATTCATAAATGCTGTCATACCAATGTGTTTTTTCCTTTTTGGTTTCCAAAATACATCACCAATCATGAATATCGATTAAATAATACTCACATAAATATTTATTTATAGTTTATCATCAAATCTTCCTAACAAACAACCTTCTTCTGAAAATATTATGTTGTCTCTGTGTATTATTTTTCTCATAAGTATAAATATAAAATAAAAAGTTACACGATGACCAATAAAAAACATAATTACTTTTAAGAAATGAAAAAATGTCGAAAAGCAAAAGGCCAACTCACGGTACTGAAAAAACAAATCACATGTAAGAGAAATTTGTTCAGAAAATTTAATTTCAGAGTTGATTAAATTTAACAGTAAAGACATTTTTAACTAGTTGTAGAATGTACATTAAGGGAGTCAACTAATTACAATTATTGCCCCCAAAAATCTTACAAAATATTTCCAACCTCTCAACAACAAATATAAGATGTAATGAGTCGTGAATTTTTTCAAAAATCAGAAGAAAAAATGAAAACACGAATCTGAAGCATTTCTTTCATACATTGTTGTCGGAATTTGGATAGGATGGAGATAGGTTTAATTGCCAAAATTTAGTTAAGTCAGTTTAAAAATCATAAATTAAACTTGATATAACCCTTCGTATCAACTTGTTGATTTTTTTTTAATTTAAATATGTATAATGTAATTATTAATGCTATTGTAGTTCAATATTAAATGATTGACTTATATTTACTTAATTTCGAACAATAATTTGCAAATTATTATTGCGAGAAAAAGTTTTTATGTTCTATTTGTATTCATGTATCTAACATTATTATTGCATGTACTATAAAAGGTCAAAATGTTTCAATGGCTCATAAATAAACACCAATACATGTTTAAGAGAGAAGGTATTGGTTTGTCCCTTTGTGTCTAAAATAATATATAATTAACTAACCCTAATAGTTACTCCATCAATTGATCTACTAATAGAAAGATGTGAAACCAGTTGTATTTAATTCACCAAAAAAAAAAGGTATTCGTATGAAAAAATATATAACACTAGTGATGTGATAATGACTGAACTCACAATTAGTATAATTGTGAAGGTTAAACTTCCATACATATAAACTTTATTAATTACTTCGTAAAGAACTTCTGTTAAGAAACTTTAGATTATGAAGGATACTTTTTACTTTGTTTTATATTTTCTTGATTAATAGTGATTTTATGGAGGGTTTAAATGAACTTAAAAGTGAGTGATTAATTTGTTTTTAAGAAACATAAATGTTATCATGGATGTTGGTAACCAAATTGCAATAAAATAAGTGGAGATGATGCATATAATATATAGATATGAACACATTGGTAATGGTGGGTGCCATGAATGTCGAAATTACCAAGATAATAAAAAAAACACATTTTCTTGAAGATAAGGAGTGTGTATAGAATATGCTTTATAAATCAAATCACAACATTGTAGACAGACAGATACCATGCCAATTGAATGGTGGAGCCACATATTATATTATTTATCTAACTATAATATATATATATATATATGATGCTTTGAAGGTGATATTTGGCACAACGTGACATCCAATATGAAACCAACTAAAAAGGCTTGCTTGGTTAAGATTCAACTTCAATTTACAACTCACAAATCTGAATATATTAATGTTGTGTTCTCTTATTCTTTTGTCTTTTTTTGGTGAATGTTGTTATGGATTAAAAAAAGTGGCTATTAAGGTCAAATTTAAAATAATGGTGATTGTTCCTAGGATTCGATGACATGCATGCTGGCACATTTTAATATCTAATTGAAGGGTGCATTAAGATTAATAGAATATAGGAAAAGAATTGAAGAAAGAAAGGCTTGCAAAAGATTAAAGAAATGGAAAGCAATAGTAACAAAAACATGAAAGAATATTTGGTGTTTATCTTATATATATATATATATATATATATATATATATATATATATATATATATATATATATATATATATTATTTCAATGATTATTTCCCTCACCTTAAAGTAGAAATGTAAATAATACTAGTGTCTTTATTATATTTTATGTCTCGTGTTGATATGTCAAACGTAAAAAAAAAATGTTTTGTTCAGATGACCATGAAGATGAATTTGACAACTCTAACTCTGAATAGATGTAGGTGTGTTCATATATTTTGGATTATTTTTTTCCAGATTTAGGCATGTTTATTTCCATTATTTGTTCAGTGTATCTTGTAAGACCCTTGAAATGTGTTGTAATTAAAATACTAGATATTTTTTTAAAAAAATAATTTTATGTATAAATGCTACAGTAAAATGCTACAGCAAAATACGTATAGTTCTACAGTAAAAATACCTCGTGAATCATGTGTTGCTACAGTACTGCTACAGGAAAAATGTAGTACAAGTTATAGTACCGCTACAGTGAATAGTAGTACAACTATAGTAATTGTAGTACAGCTACAGTACAGCTACAGTAACCCCTGACTTCAACTATAAAAAGGGGTGAGAAATAAAGTTTTAGGGGAGGAGAGTGAAATTAAGTAAGACTTTTGTCAAAAATAAGGAGATATTAGGAATAGAATCTGAGTTGTAGAGAAGGTAGCGAGAGCTTCTGAAGAAGTGCTCTTCATTCAGAAAGGAGCGAGAATCAGGTAAGGGAAGCTACTCTTGAATCTTGAGTATACAATACTTTGCTTTTGTCTAATCCTAAATCTTAAATATGGAGTATTTTGTTTCTAGATGATCTTGAATTTTGAATGAGAACATGTTTCTGTGATGAGACCCAAGTTTGATGGTTGTAAAAAGTGATATTGATTCTGTTATGTTAATTGTACGTTATTATTACTTAGAACATTTAGTTATTTCTTTCGAAATTTTGGAAGGATGAGAAGTTGTCTAACCGGCTCTGCCAGATTCAACTTCTTGTTTTCCTAGACCTTTTATTATTTCTTCTCTCTTTATATTGTACTTTTGGAAGGACCAAAAGTTGTCTAACCTGCTCTGCCAGATTCAACTTCTTATTTCCCAGACCTTTTATTTTTTATTTATTTATATTGTATTTTTGGAAGGATGAGAAGTTGTCTAACCGGCTCTGCCAGATTCAACTTCTTGTTTCCCATAAATTTTATTGTTTTATCTATTTTTTCTTTTTTGCATCTTTCTGGAAGGATGGGAAGTTGTCTAACTGGCTTTGCCAGATTCAACTTCTTGTTTCCCCTGAATTTTTATATTAAGATGATTTTGATGGTAGGGGAGCTAATCCTTTCTTACATATGATATTCATACATGTTATGATCATGAATATGAGTTATGAACATTTTGGTAATGGTAGTTATCTATTCACTTGTGTAAATTTAGTTTTCTTGATTATAATTTTTTATTTTCGAGTTACTGTGGTAAAACATTCCTTTTAATTGTTTTTACTGTTGGATTTAGCTAAAATTTTAATCCTAAGATCTATTTCTTCACTTTGATAGTTCAGATAATTAATTAAGTTATGCATGTTTGAGTAAATTAATTACCCCTGTTATTGTGTTACTGAGTCCTCTCGGAAAAGTATAGATTGTGTTCTATTTGACCGTTAGATCAACCTGAAAATTTGATATATGATTCCTAAGATATATTACTATAATTTGACCGTTCGGATTTGTAATTAGAAGTCTATGTGTTCAGAAATAAATTTCGAAATTTTGAAAAGTATGATGAACACTATATTTTTGTTCTTAAGTTATCATGGTAAAAACTTCATATATATTTCATTTACCGTTACATTGAGCCCAAACTTTCATATGTAGTTCCTAAGATATGTTGATGTATTTTGGCTTATCTATGACCTTTGATTAGTGAAAATATGTTGAGTTATACTTGTTATGGGAACAATAAGTTTATAATATGAAGTATGATATCTAGCAATATGTTTAATTTATTGACACCAAAACGAGTTATTGTCAATTTATGGTTAAAGAATGAACATGATTGAGTTAGGTGGATAAGAGGGTGTGAATTGTTGATTTTATGAAATGTTAGAGTGAATATAAGAAATCATAAATGTTTACTACTGGGAGTAGTATGTTCGGTTTATACCATGAGAGGTTGGTATGAGCAAAGTAACACCCGAAGTTTATGAAAGCAGGCAGAAAGTGGTCTGACCATAAGGCTTTTACAAAAACATATGATTCGTAAGTTTTATAGAAGCAGGCAGAGAGAGGTCTGACCGTAAGGCTTCAGAAAGTAAGACATAATATACAAGTAAGGCTTAAGGAAGCAGGCAGTGAGCGGTCTGATCATAAGGCTTCGTGAGTAAGCACGGTATACTTGTAAAGTTTATGAAAATGAGAAAGATCATTTTGAAGAAGTTAAAACAAAAAAAAAAATGAATTAATGACATCGGGATAATGGTATTTATAAATGATTGAAACATTTATATTATAAGTAAGTTTAATGATTGTATGATATTGTTGGCTTACCCTTATTTGTTTGTGTTATGATCATATAACTCATATTATATGTGAACAGATAACGTTGCAGATGCGGTTGAAAAAGCTTAGAGATGATGAGAGAGATGCGGGGAAAAAACTTTTAGGGATTTTTGTAAAAAGAATAAATTTGCATTGGAAAAATATGTTGTGTAAGACTTATAAGTTTCATTTCGAATTTATGTTAAGTGGTGAAGACTATATTGTTTAAAGTTTGTAAGTTTGAAATTGTACTTTGGAGGAATTGAAATAAAGTTTGATTGTTTATATCAGATATCAAATTAATTTAGTCTCTACTACCAGTAATACCCTTTAAATTATTTGGGTGTTACATATCTTACTTATGATAGATTTCACTCATACTTACTATCAATGTACACATTTTTCTAATAATGGTTGTTAACTATGAAAACTACTTATCACCTTAATCGTAATTGTATCTAGATGGTAAATGGTTATGAATGCTTCATTCTAAGAACATTCTAATAGATTTCACTAACATTTGTTTTGAAATTTGGTGGTATCAGCTTTACAGAAAACAACTGATATGTTCTTACTTTAATCGTGAAATTTTCTTCTATTCTATGTGTGTGATTGACTTGTACTGATTCCTAAAAAGTCTAATTAATTTCTGGCTAAAAAGTACTCGTTGAGTAAACCAGAAGTGCATTACTAACTGAGGTACCCTTTGGGAGAGAGATTAACCTTGTTTCATTTTTAAACTCATGAAATTGAGCTTGTTCGACATTAGAACTTCAAAATCGACCTTCTTTCGTGTTTATATAGGCAAACCGACGTTGTGCTGACTTTATATAATGAAACTAAGCTTGTTATGAGTTTATATAATAAAACCAAGCTTGTTTTATATAGTCGAATCGAGCTTCTTTTAAGTTTATATAGTGAAATTGAACTTGTTTTGAGTTTATATAATGAAAATGAACTTTTCTCGGGTTTATACAGTGAAATTAAGCTTGTGCCAGATTTATATAATCAAACTGAGCTTTATGAGGTATAACTCATGAAACTCATCTTCTTTTGTGTTAAAAGAAGCAAATGATATATTTCCTGAAAAAAATAAATAAAACTAATATTAAGAATAATAATATTAATATTAAAAACATATAGTAATAATAAGAAAATAAAAAAAAAGTCAAGAAGAAACTGATATGGGTTTGACCCATCCTAGTTCTTTCTTTTCCTTTTTGAACTTGTTTTTCTTCCATACTTACACCCTGGCCTTTAAGTGTATACTTGACCCAATTTAGCTTTTCTTTTTAAACCTTTTTTTATGTCGCATTCCCTCTTAGTTATTTGAATTTGATTTGACCCATTCTAGGTTTTCATTTTCAACTTGTTTTTATGATCACACCTCTCTGCACTTAGGCTTTTTCGGCTTGAACACGATTCATTATAATTTTTTTTTAACGTTTTGTTTTGTTTATGTTTACACCTCTTTGTATTCATTGTTTAAGTATTTTTTTATGTTTCAAATTTTTATTTATATATTTCATTTTTACATTTTATTTTCTTCAAAATCACAATTTACAAAGTTTTATAATAAAATTAGGTAACTCTTAATTATCGTCATGTCAAGAACTTTTTTTATAATTAAAATTTTTGTTTGTAATAAATTTTTATCTTGTTGAATCTTGAACTTACTTAATAATTATAATTTCAAAAATATTACCTATCACATCAAATCTTGAATTTGTTTAATAATTAAATTTTTTGTTTTTTATAATTTTTATAAATCACATACTTACTTTATAATTATAATTTTAAAATTTGATAATTATCATATCAAGTCTT
Organism: Vigna nakashimae; assembly: GCA_034642375.1. Taxonomy (NCBI): domain Eukaryota; kingdom Viridiplantae; phylum Streptophyta; class Magnoliopsida; order Fabales; family Fabaceae; genus Vigna; species Vigna nakashimae. The sequence continues at coordinate 47,539,938 of CM067761.1, forward strand.
AGATTTGCAGTAAAGTTTTTTATCATGTTGAATCTTATATTCATTTGATAGTAAAAATATTAAAATTTTAAAATAAAAAAATATTAATGACATCAATATTTTCTTTCATGGACCATGTAACTCTGATTTCTCATTTTCGATAATATATAAGAGCAAGGTCAATCATCGGACTAAAATACAATTTTAAAAGGTTTTTTTATCATTTTATATTTGCATGTTGTATTTGATATTTTGGGAAAATAAATATTTTAAAAAATCACATTACTTTTACACATTTAATTAAAGAAAACCGTCTTAAGACAAACATTACGGGGTGTTGATACCTTCCTCGCACATTAACAACTCCTAAACTCGAATTTGATTACATAGACCGTTTTTTGGGTTTTCCATCTCATTGAACTATGAAGATGACTTCTTTTCTAATGTTTTGTTTGATATATTTTTTTTAAAATGTTTTTTCTTGTTTGTTGTCCTACTGCTATTTCGGTTGCAACAGTAATGATTTAATTGAATTGAATTATATGTAATGAGTTGGGATGAAAGTAGGAAACATATGTATGACATGGTGTGATAATTTGATGAGCCCTAACTCCTATGGAGTGAAGTACTTAGGAAAGATAAACTTGTTTAGGAGAGAAGTTTCTTTACCTTTTTTCTTTTAATTACTTGATTTTTTTTTAGTTTTTTTTGTCTTAAATAAAATCTAGGACTCATGTATATGTTTTGTGTATTTTAGGTTTGCTAGTGGCACCTTCTCTTTTTGAGGTTGTCACGTTTTTACAAGAATGAATGGCTTAGGAAGAGCCTAGTCCAAGAGAGTGTTATTACCACAACTTTTGTTTTGCTAAGAATACTCCTTTAGAAGTAGAAAAAGAGAGTATCTTGAAATATCTTGGTGAGAGGATTACTACACATGCATGGAGAGAGAGAAAAACACCTTTTAGAAGATTTGATGATACCCACAAAAGATTTATTTTTAGGAGTCTCAACAAATTGTTTATTGATTCATTTGTTTTTAAGAAACATAAATAATGTCATCATGTATGTTGTAACCACATTACAATAAAATAAGTGGAGATGATGCACATAATATAGATATGACCACATTGATAATGGTAGGTGCCATGAATGTCGAAATTACCAAGATAAAAGAAACATTTTCTTGGAAATGAATGAAACATAGGAAAACCTTTATGAGAGTTTTCAAAAAAATTTCACAAATATGTATTAAACACTTTAAGTTTTTGAACAACATTTAGAAAAATATATATAAAGGAAAGCAAATAAAACAAACACTTAAATTGAGCTATGTGCAATTCTTCCTTAAGCATTCTTAAGAGATTCCATTAATCTTTTCAAAGATTACAACGAGTTTCACCACTTCTTGTTTACAATTATTGTGACACCCGGGCACGGAGACGAGGGCGGAGAGTGACGCCGGTGCAAGAAGCATGGTGCAGGGGGCACAGACAAGGAGCGGCTCCTGGCAGCTTCGGGTGGAAGGGGTACATGGATGAATCGAACATACACCGGAATGAGAGGGATCTGGAGACTGTGTAGGTATGGGACTATACGGTTGAAGGATAGCTTAAAGGAATTGATTTGACTACTCATATCACCAAAATGCATTTACTTTTCGGTAGCCTGACTCATAAGAACTCCATGGTTAAGCATGCTTAGCCTGGAGTAATTCTGGGATGGGTGACCTAGTACGGTGTGGTTCGAGGACGAACCATGCGGAAGCTGGTGGGCATGTGACACCCGGGCACGGAGACGAGGGCGGGGAGTGACGCCAGTGCAAGAAGCATGGTGCAGGGGGCACAGACAAGGAGCGGCTCCTGGCAGCTTCGGGTGGAAGGGGTACATGGATGAATCGAACATACACCGGAATGAGAGGGATCTGGAGACTGTGTAGGTATGGGACTATACGGTTGAAGGATAGCTTAAAGGAATTGATTTGACTACTCATATCACCAAAATGCATTTACGTTTCGATAACCTGACTCATAAGAACTCCATGGTTTAGCGTGCTTAGCCTGGAGTAATTCTGGGATGGGTGACCTTCTGGGAAGTTTTCCCAGAAAGTGTGCGAGTGAGGACAAAGCACACTGGAAAGCCTGGTGGTGGTCTGTGGGGGCAGTCAACGGTCCCTGCGAGTTGCCGGGACGTTACAATTATCTAATTTGAATATATGAGTTTACCCATTCCTGGTTCAACACTAGTTTTCTTGATTAAAATAATATGTTTTCAATACAATGAAATATGAAGACTTGTAAATTTTTTCCTTAAACAAAGAACGCGTTAAACGATGGAAGCTTTAGAGAGAGAATAACAACATAAGAGTTAATGATCAATTCTTGTATTCTTCTCTTCATCCAATCCTCTTTATATATCCTTCTTCGAGAAAGATTCATTACTCAAAGAGAGTTGACTTTGAGGAAAGCATGTATCCTTTAAGTACGAAGTCAGATGGTAGCTAGCGTCAAAATAACAATGCTTTTCATAGAAGTGGCATGTACAACTTCTTCAGAGAAAAAGGAATTAAGAAAACATTTTAAGAATGTCTTCCTATCTCTTAATGTTTTTCTGATCTTGTACATATTTTTGAATAAAGTTTGGTATTGTCATGATTTACACAGATAAAAAGAAGCAAAGTACCACATACAAATCATACATGCATTTAATGTTATAAATGTTAGGCATGTTTTAGTGTACTAAACCTTTAGCACAAAAGTATGTTCTTTTGAGTAACATAGTGTTTACAAGATGCAACATTTAATGAAACCTTGTCTTTAAACAATTTAAAATGTTAAACATACTTTTGTCATATAATGTTTGTGAATTCTATAAAATATTATTTAGACTTCACATAAACAATTTGTTCACATTTTTTAACATTTTTTTATCAAACATATTATTTAGACGATTTAAGCTATAAACATTATTTCATTAAAGTTTGTTTGTTAAACTTTAAAATAAGAGTTATTAAATGATCTTGTCTCTAGATTATTTTTATCTTAACAATGAAAAGTGTGTATATAATATGCTTTATAAATCAAATCACAACATTTTAGAGAGACACGTACCATGCTAATTGAATGCTGACAGTAAGAAATTTCATATTTATGGTGATTAAAATTATAAAGTTTAGTGGTTAAAAACAATCTTAAATAAATTTTTCAACGGCTAAAATAATCATCAAAATTACATTTGTAAAAAACAGTTTGTGATAGAAATATTTTAACTGCTAGTATTTTTTCTAGAAAAAGAAAAAAAAAGAGTCTAGCAATTAAAAACCACTACAAAATATATAAATTAATCAAAAGTCAAACTAACAAAAACTAAGAAATGAAATAGGTCATCAATTGATAGTAATTTTTTTTACATGTTTTACATTACATTTAGAGAAATTAAATTAAGATTGAAAAACTTAACTAGAGCAAATTGAAAAACTTAAAGAAAAGTTTGGTATAGTATAAATGCTAAAGTGAATGTTGGACTCGAATAAAAATCTTACATGAATACTATAAAATAGGAGTAAAACCAAACAATGTGCTTCAATCGAATCTCCTGGTTCTGATAAATTAAGCAGACCCTGTCCATGAACTCCAAGATTTGCATTAGGTTGTATTACATAAGTTTCCTGTTACTAAAACCAAATAAGTCAAATGTGATGATCATACTTGCAATAATATTATTCATTTAAAAGACAATTTAGTCTTCTATATGCATATAAGAAATCTTGAATTCATAACTTCCTTTTAGAGAATATAAATTTGTATAGAATCTTAAAAGGTCATTTGAATGAGTATTACCTCTGGTGCCTCTCTTTTGAGTGTTTCCTAAGTTAAAAATCGTATGTCCTCCTCCTTTTACAAACTATACGGAGAAAAGGTTAGGGTTTTGGGTGTGATTCTACATCCTCTTTTACACTTCTTTTTTTCATTTGCTTCTTTTTATTATTTTTTATTTAGTTTTTACTTTTAATTTTTTTTGTGTTTTTTTATTTTCTTTGTTTTTATTTTTATTATTATTATTTTTTCATTGTTTGTTTGTTTTTTCTTTGAAAAATATTTTATCCCATCCTTTCCTGTTTACATCCTAATTTTTGAGTTTTTTTTTAAATAAATTTTTTTTACCAGGATAAAATTAAATATTGACAATTGTTCTTCTAGATTAAAATTGGTGTATTCATATTATCAAAATAAAAAATAAAAAATAAATAAAAATAAAAATATTAATTTTTTCCGGATTCAGAAAAGAAATAAAGAAAATAGAAAAGGAAAAAAAATCACTAATTCAAAACAAATACTATGACCAATCTCATAAAGAAGGTCCCGTTCTAAAAATAAAGATAGCCTCGACCATTCGGAAAACAAAATAAATATCAATGTTCATTCTCATGGAGAAGGTCCCAAGCAAAAAACGATCGTTTAGATTTTGCAAAACAATTTCTCATAAATAAATATAAATTATATGTTCTGTATATTAGTGATTTGATGCTAAATAAATTAGCTACCACCGAATAAGAAATGGTTAAGAACTGTTTCATATTTTTGTGAAGTAAAATAATCACTTGGTTTTATATTTGAGGGATAGAGGTAGACTTGTCAATTAGGTTTTAATCCTAACTCATATACACTAGGGTTAGAAAAAATTAAAAAAGTTTTTTATTGAAAAAGTTTACAGACTAAAATATCCACAAAATGTGTATGAGGACTAACCCATTCTTTTAAAAAAAACATATTCATTTTCAAGAAAAAAATGTAATTATAAAATAAATAAATAGATTATAGTTAATAATTATATTAAATTATATATTATATTTTTTTAATTTATGATAAAAAATTATTGATTTAAATATAATAAAATCACAACATATTAAATTATCTAATAAAATATATAAGTTTATATGTGTAGATAAATGATATTGTTTAAAATCTTATAATATGATTAAATTTACCTTAACCCTGATCCTAATCCACTTGAGAGAAGAGACTTTTGGGAACTGAAACTGTTTTTGGACCCCACTTGAAAAGACCTCAGTGGAGGGGTGTTTCACCCTGCACCTCCAAACGTCCTACACCTCCAAACTTTAATTAAATACTTATTTTACCCCTAATTAAAACATTTTTAATTTTTTTAAAACCAAAAAGGATATTAGTGAAAGATTCCTAAACAATTAGTTGGGTGTTGCTCCCTCCACCACCACACCTATCTCCCTCCACCTCCCCAATTTTTCTTAATTCCAATTATATTCTCAAATTAAAATTTTTTATTTTTATTATTTTAATTTATTCCAAACCTAGTTCTCCTACTTTACTCCCTGCACCCAATCTTTCTATCTCTCAATTCCGTTTAACAATTTGTCTTCTGTTTTACTTTACAACTCCATTTGTCTTCTCCATTTCACTTCTCCTCATCCGTTTCTTTCTTCTTCATTTTCCTTACATTATTAAAATACATTAAAAATATATTAAAAAATAATAAATCAAAACATTTAAATTAAATTATTAAAATATTTCCAAAATAAAGAATAAACTAATAAAACAAACCCTAAAATTAAAAACGTAACTCGGAGTCCGTGTAAGGAAAGAACGGATGTCAACATCCGTTTATGGAAAGAACGGATGTCAACATCCGTTTATGGAAAGAACGGATGTCAACATCCGTTTAAGGAAAGAACAGATGTCAACATCCGTTTAAGGAAAAAACGGATGTCAACATCCGTTTAAGGAAAAAACGGATGTCGACATCCATTTTTACCTTAAACGGATGTTGACATCCATTTAAGGATTTTGACATTGAAGGATATTACCTCCGTTTAAAGGTTACGTTTTTTATTTTAGGGTTTTATTTGAAAGTTTATTCGAATACGCACCTTGAGGAAGCAACACACGCACTGCACCACTCCACACACTGCACCACGAGAGCGACACTGCACCACGAGAGGGAGACTGCTTGATAAATCTTTCCACCACCACCAACTTTTACAACTTGTAGTATCTCACCGACAAAAGAAAGAGAGGAAGAAATATAATGTTAAAATAAAAGAAAAATATTTTACTCGGGGAACTAGAATAAGTTATTAGTGGAATAGGTTGTGAATGACTAAAATTAAAAAATAACCCTAAAAATAAAATTTTACTTAAGGGCAAAATAGTAAAGGGGAGGTGGAGGGAGAAAGGTGTGGTGGTGGAGGGAGCAACACCCAAATATTTTTCTTTCATTTTAACATTATATTTCTTCCTCTCTTTCTTCCGTCATTGTGAGATACTACAAGTTGCAAAGGTTGGTGGTGGTGGAAAGAATTATCAAACAATCTCCCTCTCGTGGTGCAATATCGCTCTTGTGGTGTAGTGCGTGAGTAGTGCAGTGCGTGGAGTGCTTCCTCGTATTCAAATAAACCTTGAAATAAAACCCTAAAATAAAAAAACGTAATCTTTAAATCAGGTGACATCCTTCAACATGTCTCAACATCCGTTTAAGAAAAAAGGATGTGAACATCCCGTCTTCTTCTATTTGGCAGACATAGGTTCGTCTTATTTTTGCTTCATATTTGTGTTTCATCTTTCTCAGGCACAGAGCTTCGTTTTCTCATTTCACATTGTCCTTCTCTTTGCTCTCTTTCTCAAGCAGAGGCACATGTTCTTCTTCTTCTTTATTCAGCTTGTTTTTACACCGTGCATCCAGGCACACATTGCTTAAATTCGTTGCTCGCGTTTGTCCATTTTTGGTGCAGGTTAGTCGGTGCGTTTTTTGCTTTGGGTTAAAACGCGTATAGGCTCGTATGCGGGCTACATCGGATGTCAATATCCGATCTATGCTGTATGGATTTTTCACTTCCGATACAGGCCTTTCCGTTTCCCGATACGATGACTAATATTTTGTTTTTCTTTTAACAAATTTATTTTGTATGAATTTTATGTTTAAATGTTTTGCTGTTTTCAAAATTTTATATAAGATTTTATTATTTGATAGAGAAATATTTATATATATTAATTAATTATTTATATTTTAAATAAGTTTTTTCGTTAACGGAGGAGGTGCAGGTTTCTTAATAAATGAGAAATGGGGTGGAGGAGTGTAGGTTTGGGGTGTAGGAGTGCATTTTTCCTGAGTAGAAAATAGGATATAATCAATGCTTGATATAAAAATTGTCAAATAACATAAAATTAATAAATAATCACCTTATTGGTTAGGATTATTTTAGGAAATTGGAGGTGCAGGAAAGACTTGGAAGTGCAGGGTGAAACATACAAAGTGAAATTTTTTAAAAATAGGTTAAGAATGATTCATGAGACATGAGTCAGGTTGACACCTCTAGAGAAGGGTCAATATCCTAATTTTTTAAAAAGTTTAAAATAATATACCCTATATATTGGAAATTTTCAATTTTTTAAATTATATATCATATATTGGGAATTGATGAAAATAAAATTAGGTATCCTTTTATTTCTTTTATAAAGCACAATGTTTAATGTTAATAAATATAAAACATAAAATCAAATATAATAATGAATAACAATATTATTTAAGACATTTGTTTTATATTTTATTTCACATTGTCTTTTAAGTTTCTCACATATTATACTCATCTCTTACTCTCACCTGTTTTTTTTATCATATGTTATCTTCCATTCTCGAAGAGAAAAAGTTATTCTCTTTTATCTCAACTGATGATGAAATATTAGTTTAATAATTGACATTATATTTTTTTTTATCTCATGAACTTTGTGTATACTATTTTTTATGAATATAGAAAAAAAATGTATTTTGATTTTTCTTTTATAATCAGTTTTTAGTTGTGACTTGATTATTATATATTTTTCTTTTAGTAATTACGTTTCTAATTTTTTTTATTAGATTATGATAAATTATTTTTAATCTTAAACATTTGTTTTAAGAAAAACAGGTATATTTATGAAGAATAAAAGAATAATTTTATTTTTTTTAACTGGTGAAATTGAAAACAAGATAAATTCAACTTCTTTACATATTTTGAAGCATGATATTATTGAGGAGCCCTTTCATAAGATTAAAGGAAATACAAGTGAGGAGTTTCATGTTAATTCTTTGAAATATCATTCAAGAAAATATCCTCAAATATGAAAATATCCAATGAGTCAAAGGGACAGTTAGAAAAGCTTATTTAAAATGGGTCAATGTCAAATATGACTTGAAAACTATCCTCTTTCTAAGGAGAAACATGCAAGGAGATTTCAATCTAATTGGTTTAAAAAATTTCCTTCTTGCCTTGAGTATTGCCTTACTAACGATGCAACTTATGTTTAGCATGCTATTTATTTAGTTCAAAGTAGTTGGTTGTCCTAGGTCATGTGTTTACTAAATAAGGTTTTAGATAATGAAAAAAAGGTTAATGCAGGAAAAATAATGTGCATTTCTCAATCACATTGGAGATAGTCCTTATTAATCGCACAACAATGAAATGAAAGCTTACGAAGACTTGTTGAATCAATCTATGCACATTAATAACATTATAAATGTTCAAAGTTTAGAGCACGTTTGTCATAATGTTTATGACTTCAAACCACTATCGACACACTTTGTTGACTAGTATTTCAAGCTTATGCATTTAGAGGCAATGAGGAAACACCATATTCTAAGTAAAAGAGGTAAATTTCTTGAGATGATTAAACTTCTAGCATCATATAATGATAAAATGGCACAAGTTGTAGTTGAAAATGCTCCATATATTGAAAAGTATATTTAACATCATATTTAGAAAAAAAAATCTTACACATTTTTTTCTGGAAAGGTAAAAAGTTACATTTAGGAAGAAATTAGAGATTCTAAATTTTGCATAATTGTTGATGAAACACGTGATGAATCTGAAAAAAAGAGAAAATGACTATTGTTTTGAGATTTGTAGATAAGGTTGGTAATAGAAAAGAACGATTTTGATATTGTGTAGGTTAAAGATACATCAATTGTCACTCTAAAAAAGGAATTAAGTGTTGTTTTCTCTAAGCATAATCTTGATGTTTCTAATATCTATGGTCAAGCATATGATGGTGCTATTAATATGAAGGGAGAATATAATGGATTACAAACATTATTTCTTAATGACAATCGTAATGCTTCTTATGTGCATTGTTTTGCTCATAGACTACAACTTGCTTGGGTGGTTCCTTCAAGGGAGGTTTGGAGCTCACATTTTTATTCCTTTGTAATGTGATGAAGCTATATAATGCATCTTGCCTTGCTCTTCAAAAAATTATTGTTGATGGATCAACTTATTCTTAAATGGGTGATGATGATCCTACATTTAATAGGTTCTCTTCGTTTGAGTTCATATTGATTTTACACTTGTTAAAAGTGATTACTTATTGTCTTTGTTAAGCTTTGTAGAATATATATTGATTGCTTCATTTAATATGTTCTCTTCATTTGAGTTGGATATATTGATTGTTGCATTTAATATGTTCTCTTCATTTGAGTTTATATTGATTTTCCAGTTCATGAAAGTGATTTCTTATTGTCTTTCTTAAGAAAGAATGGTTGGTAAAACTTACTGAAAGTTGTGAAGTTGTTTTGTGAATATGACATTGATATTCTTGAATTTAATTCTACTTATGTTGTACGTTATGGCCATTCTTGACATCAAAAGGATCATGTCACTATGAATCATCATTTTAGTGTGAATATATTTTTTGTTGGAGTGGATAAACAACTACAAGAATTAAATAAATAATGAAAGATGAATTTCTTATCAATAGAATTGTTTATATTGAAAACAAATAGCTAAAAGTTTTAGTTATAATTCTATTGATGAATACAAGAATCTCAAATTAAAAACAATTTTTTAAGATATGTTTGATTTCTTTTTGTAGTTATAATTATATTAAATTATATATTAATTTTTACTGTATTAATAACAATTATTAAATATATAAATTTTGAGTGTACCAAAAAACAATTATATACCAAGGTTATATTGGAAATCCAAATGTGAGTTTAAGTTTCACGTTGGATATAAATGAGAAAGTAGGATAATATATAAATGTGAAAGACTCATTAACCTATCAGATGAACATTCTCCTCAATAGACCCAACAGATAGTTCTGTTGAAGGAGGAGTGTATCTATGTGGAAGGGACTAACCCTCCCTTCTCTTCAATTCATCATATGTCTGGTTTGTACAAATGAGATATGAATGGAAAATTGAGAGGACACCAAGAAACCAACCAGCTATAAAGCAGTATAGAATCAGAAAATCTGCTAAATAATCATGTGATATTGTCCTCCAAACATTTTGCCGGGAAACACTGATACAAGTGAACACGAAGATGTATAGGCACAAAATGGTTGATGTTGAAATGAACATGACGAAGTATCGATAGTTACGCTGCAATTATGTCAGAAAACCGTTAGTTCAAGAACTGAAATGAAGTAGACATCTGGGTAGTATAAAAAAAAACATGTTTCTGTTTCTAACAAATAAAGCCAAGGAAGAGGGTCTCCAAAAAGAAGACGGGTCTTCATGTTTTTCTCGTAGAATAAGAAAATAACATAATGAACATATTAAGACTCATTTGTGCGGTTTAAGTGTCAATTGATTAGATCTATCTTTGGAGTGTTTAGAAAAGATTGTAACTTTACAGAACATAGATGTCATGGAAATTGTAGACACATACTAACATCACTAACTTCACTCACTTGTGTTGTAGTCATCAAATAGATCAGAAGATAAGTATTGCCTACTCTAAAGTTTATTCAATAATTCTTTTGAACTGATATCCCAGTATAGCATAAAAGAAATTTGGATAAAAATATGTAACAATATCTCATTGAAAGTTTGAAACTTCACTTGTTACAGTATAGTGGACTTACTCTTCCAATGCACCGGCCAACGCCCCCACAATGATGATCATATCCCTCGATACAATTGTTGCATATAGAACAATGAGTAGTACTAAGAGGTCTATAAAGCAAGCATGTATCACAAAACTCTACTTTCTCTATGTGACCATTAACAACAACATCTTTTGTTGGAGCTAGTTTCAGATGAGGGGTTTTGAGATTAATTGATTCCATGGAAGAGGTAGGTATATCAAATGTATCGTCAAATTCAAGAGGTCTTGAATTTCTAGGGACAATTCCAGGATCTCTCATATTTGTTATGAGGAGGAAAATTAAATCCTGCATGAGTTGTTGGACAACTATGCATATTAAAAAGTTGTATTACCATTCTGTAGCTGAGAAAGGACAATACACAAAAGAAAATGGTAGAAAGATGCATAAGATGGCAACTAGTTTATTTAAACTCTCCGGGAATTAAATGCCAACTAGTTTATTTACCAAAACAGTGAGAACTGCACCCACAACCACTACAGGAAACCAAAATTCATGAGAAAAGTCATCATTCTTCTTGATTTGAAGATATATTTTTATACAAAATGCAATTGCAGGTGCAGCAATCAGCAATGTTGTAAGAAGCAGGGAAGCTATATCTGGACCAAATATCATCCTCACACCAAATAAAAACTTCTGAAAAAAGTCAAACAAAGAAGAATTAGTAAGTATAACATGCTTGTTATTGCTGCAAGATATCCAATCATCTACATAATATTCTATTACTTTTCGTTGGGTTTGGGCTCTAAACTGTGGTCATCACATTTTTAACTCAATTAAGTTAAGTGAAGGGTCTGCCACAGTGTGTGAGTGTCCTTTGAGTCTCAAAACAGATAGCCACGCAGCTTGTTAGAGAAAATTCTGCATCATTTTTCACTGTGCAGTCTCGGTAAAATGAAGATTCGGGGTTCATTCACCGTTTGATTGGATGTCTGAGATTAGAGATATCAACCCAACACAATAGCTCTATTTTTAGAGTTCTTCTTTCTTTATTTTTCACTTTTGTAAACTTTGTAGCTTTGATCTTTGATTTAGAGTTAACACTAGTTTGTGCAATTAATTAAGAATTCTTTGTATCATTGGTTGATCATAATGAAAATATTTCTTTAGTTTGTTCGACTTGTATTTTTTATCCTTAAATTGAGAGGTTTTTCATAATTATGGTGTCTTTGATATTTTATTTTGGGGATTTATTGTTGTTATTAATTAATTATTGCTCCTCATAGATTCTAGAAAGTTAGAAGAATTTTATCCTATGCATTATGTGATAGTATTGTGTTGTTTTCCATCACTTTTCTACCCAAAACATCAAAGGTAATAACTTTCATATGGTAGACATATAGAAGCTTAAAAAATCCACAGCCATGTCAAATTCATCTATTGAAATGAAGTTTTGACCAAAAGAAAAGTGTTCCCGTTGAAGTGGCACCGGTACATAATAGGTTAAAATCATCCAAACATCATCTATTCACATTTGCCGATTAAAAAAGCAAATAAATAAAAAAAACATCATGGATTCACATTTACATAAAAATGATTACACAAGATTAATCCCCGATTTGCAAGCATTAATTTTTGTCCCTAATTTACCATCAACCCTCTAAAGCGATCAAGCAAGCATCGATACAATTGAAATTCTCGATCAAAAGCAACATTCATCATGTTGGAAGAAACATTCCACAACTAAAAAGATATTGAATCACGACCTAAGAGGCAATCTATTAATATAAAAAATCAACAAAACATGATTGATGCATGGACAAACAAGTACAACAATTCAAACAAAGATTGAATTGTGACCAAACACAATTCATTCATGATCAAAATCCAGTTGAGACATGAAAACCAATTCAAAACAAAAGTTGAAATATAATCTCACGCTGCCTTTCCTCCAACCTTGATAGACCCTCTTTTGTTGCTGACCCACATTGCTAGGAGAAACCCCCATTTCTGGATTTCTGTTTCCAGCCATGGCAGCAACACCTCGTGTGCAATCAAAATCGCACCCTAATGCCTTGATAAAACCCATAAACCCAATTCAAGTCCCGACTCAGAAACAAAAATCCTCTTAAAATCCAAAATGTTCTGGCTTTCCTTACAAGTCTCCTTCTGAGAGAGAGAGAGAGAACAAAGAGATGTTTGGAATGGCAGCAATTGAGAATCAAGCTGTGACACCAAATCAAAACGAGAAAATTTGTGGGGTTGAAGGGATCGTTGGAAGATGACAATCTCGATGATCCTTTTCTAATCAATTCCTCCCTCGAAGTTTCTTACCTTTTCTTTCCTTCTCTTATTATTTTCTTCTGTTTCTCTTTCTCTCTTCCTCTTCTGGTGTTCAGGACTGATTTCCCAATTCTTCGCGGCTTTTACGCGCGGAATGTTTCTTTACAACACTACAACCTTTCCTTTTCCATTTCTCACAACATTCTTAAATTCTATCATACGTGGTTTTTTCTTTTTTGTTCTAAAATACATCACCAATCATGAAAATTATAGATTAAATAACACCCATAAATATTTATTTATAGCTCATCATTAAATCTTCCAAACAACCTTCGTCTTAGAAAATTATGTTTTTCTCTCTGTATTATTTTTCTCATAAGTATAATATGCAATAAAATAAAAAACTTACACGATGAATGATAAAAATCATATACTTTTAAGAAATGCAAAAAATATCGAAAAGCAAAAGGCCAAGGTACTGAAAAAACAAGTCACATGTAAGATAAATCTGATCTAAAATTTTAATGATGATTAGTGGTGAATATGATGATGTTGATAACTTGAATGTTAACGACGGCTGCAATAGATAAAGAAGATTCACACGTAACACACTCTTTGATACTTGTAAAAGTAAGAGAATTTTATGATCTATTAATACAATAGTAAATATGAGAACGTGATTACACCTCTTAAAAAAAAATACCATGTACGTTTATAGGATTTTTAGATCGCATGAGATCAGTTATAAAATAAAATATAATAAGAACTTATCATATTTATGATAAATCAGATGATAATAGCGATAATATATTATTTAATCAGATTAATGATATATTATGTTGATACATGATATAAAAGGATATTTATGATGTAATTAAACTATTGAAATTTGACCATATGTTATGTTATTATATCATAACTGCTTCAACAAATATTTCTATGAATATTATTTAATCATTTTAGACCAATAATATTAAATAAATCTTGTTAGACCACGTTTTTTAATGTATTTGTTGAGTCTGGTATATACACAAGCCTCTCAAGCTCATAAGCTTAATTAGCTGATGAAGTGAACTTGTTGAATTTTAATTTGATCATTTGGTCGAGTTATAGTCAACTCTATGTTGTAGGTAGAATGACACTTTTATTGGACTTCATGGTCATCATTGACCATGCTGAACTTAGAGCATGATTGAAACCAAAAATTACAATCCAAACTTGAGATCAAACACAAGATCAACATCTTTAACACCTGCATCATTGTCAACTAGCATATTGTAGTTGGAAGCATCAAATATCAAATCTTCAAGCTTGTAATCATCAAATCTTTAAACTTCAACACTCTTCTATATCAACAGATAGATCTAACAAGGAGTGTCACAATCCTTGTTAAATTGACAAGCCATCGCAGAATCAACTGGAACTTTCTTAAATTGAACCTCGTTCTTTTTGGCAGCATCATTGTCAGGGTCTTCACAACCACAATCCATATGCTGATCATTATGATACAAATTCTCTGCTACTGTAAAATTCTGATGAGATTCAGAATGATGAATAAAAGAATCAACATGTTGATTGTTTTGATAGTCAACCTCATTTTCTTTTTCTACCAAAGTGATAGGCTCAAGCGCAGGCATGTATTTCATTCAACCCTTTCCTTTTTAACAAACACCTAGAGTGCCAGAAAAAGAAGAAGAAGAAAATAATTTAGTCACCACCAGCCTGCCAAAGCACCGGGGAAACTAAGAGGAGGCCAAAACCCAAGAAAACTAGAAAACAACTAAAACCAGAAAGTAAATGCAGAAAGAAAGATAACGGACAAGTCGCCCTAAGCTCGAAGATAACCGCTTAGCCAAAACTGAACCTGTGTCACTGTCACACGAAGCAAAAAAACCACAACAACAAAAGAGCAAACCCTACTTGTGCACTCATGATTGGTCCGAAACCACTGCAGCAAAACGATGACGCAAAGAAATCTTACAACATTTTTGGATTTTTTAATTTTTACCAACACCAAATATATGTAATTATAAATATTTATTTTTTCTTATAATAAACATATATGCGAGTAAATATATTTTTACTCAACTAGTATATATAGGTAAAAGTGTGAGTAGTTATAAATATTGTTTGCTGTTATGATGGTATTTTTTGCTTTTATAAAGATTTATTATTTAATTCAACTATAACATTAAATAGTTAATAAACATGATTAAAGTTCATTAACAAAGTCTAAAAGATGTCAATACAAAGTTTATAGTTTATAAAAATTCATTCCGATTCTTTTAACTAAAATATTTAACATTTTAACAAACTCTATAATATATTTAACGTTTTTATTATAAATAATAAAAAACGAACCCTTTTAAAAATCCAAATTACCATTAAGAATTTAAAAAATTAATAATGTACCGAAATGAAAAAAAAAAAACAAACAACGACGTTTATATTTTATATAAAAAGAATAGTTGATTTCCCATGTTCGATAAAAAAGAAATGGGTGAGTTAATTAATTTTAGTTATATAATGTCTGAAATTTAATTTTTATTTTACAAATGTCTAATAAATAAATAATTTAAATAGCGATAATATTTAAAAAGACTATATAATTCAATGGATAAGCGTTTTTTCACTCCAAGATTGGGTGTTTTTCTAATCGTTAATAGACCAATATTGCATCTACTTGCATAAAAAATGAGTTAACATTTTATTAATAAATTTAACTATAAATTAAGAGTATAAAGATAACTCTTCATTAATACATATGAAAGTGGTCCATATATTTGTTATATTTTGAAAAAGAAAAAAAAGTTCATTTATTTCTTACATAAGGAATTATATAATATGTGAACTTTTATCTCTACAGAATCTGTCATTATTGCTTAAAGTAGACAAAGAAAATATGCACATAATATTTTCTAGTTACAAAAATACAATTTGCATAGATATTAAAATAAAAAGACATTAACCTTATTTCTTCCTGTATGTGTTAGTAACAAATTTGAAATTCAAAAATAAAAGTTTTGCCACTAAAGGAAAGTGCTAATAACACATTCTTGTTATTAATTAAAATATATTAAAATTTACAAAACAAGCATACGCAATGGTTTGTAATTTGTAATAAAATTCAACTAATATAGAAGGAAAATAAGTAAAAAAATTAAAGGTATTTTCTTTTAACAATTCTAAATTCTTCTAATTCTAATAATTGTATTTACTTTTTATTTATTTATTTTTATAATTAAGTGAAAGGATATAATATTACTCTTATTCCATGCTATAACAAAACCATTGGAATTGCAGACAAAATCTAGCATCCTAACTAACTTTAAGAAAGGGAATAAAATTGTTCATCGTTGATTAATCTAACTCCTTCATTCATTTATAGATCCTGCATTCATATGTGAACATATGTCAGTTTTTGTAACTAGTCACTTTTTTTTTCTCTCTCAGCATTGAAAATATCTAAGTTTCCATTGAGACATGTCATTTGTTTCATTCACATTAGAAGTTCCATTATAAATCAAACCACTTGTACCCTTTTGCATGTTTCTTCATTCATCAGAAAATCAACATCCTAACCTCAGAGTCCATTCCCTCTCAGAATATGCCAAAATAATCTGCATCAACGACAGTTATTTTAAATCATTCGAGTCCTCAGTGACTAACAAGTTCTGCAAATCTGTTGCAAGTTCTTGATCATTGACTGTTTAGGGCAAAAGTAATATATTTTAAATGGTACCTTCAAAGAACCAACAGAATCACTGCTTCTCTTCTTGTGCATTGGCTCCTCCAGTTTTGGATTTAGTTTGTTCAGCAGGAACAAAAATATCATATTCACCTTCTTTTTCTCCTGCTTTTTTCTTTAAAGTATCATCAATGCCACTATAATCCAGTTCCTTCAAGATGGGAGGAACTCGCATACCATCTTTGCCATACATTGTTCCCATTTCCATGTCAAATTTGTGCTTTGAGCTTATAAAACCTCTTTCCAAATCTGAAGTATACGATTCATCTGGAATATCATCCTCAACCACAACCCATTCTCTGAAATTTATCAATGATTTTGGGATCCTACCACAGGAAAGTTCTTTGAAGTTTCGCATTATTCCCTTTGTATATGGATTTTCCTTCTTATCGTATCGGTACCGAAAATTCTCATAGGTTGTCTGTAACAAAAGACAAGATAAAAAAAGTGAGTATGGTAGTATTATTTTGACTATGTTTAGCAACCCCAGAAAAAGAGTATCATTCTTTCCAAAACATTCACTTCACAACCCTAAATAATAATTTTTTAACCATGTTTAGCATTATTTTTTAATTTAAAATCTTAATATACATTGTTATATTATTAAAGTGGGTTGTAAAGTGGGAGTAATTTTTTTTCAAGAGTGTCAAAATACTCTTTTCCACAATACAAAGTGATGAGAAAGTATGTGAGGCTTTACAGATAAAGCATACGTAAAGATCAAGACACAATACACATATTCATTAAATAATGAAGCAGATGATGAATTTGCTACAAATAAATCATGCTAAAACTCAACTTTGATTAAATAATGAGAAATATATTTGTATGTTTAATTACTGCAGTAGTCCGATATTCTTAAATATATAAGTAAGAATAATAGTATGCATAAATTAAGTTATATAACTAATGACCAATTCTAAGATAATCACATGTACATGCAATAAGAAACCATTATATGAATGTTGCAAATATTAATGTTCAATGGAAAAAGAAATGAATACCTGGTTGGTGGAAATCAAATAAAGATGGAAAACCGTTAGCCCTCCCACGAACCAAACAGCTATGAAGCAATAAACAATGAGAGTAACTGATAGAACATCATGTGACATGTTGACCCACAATCTACCCTTTTGTCGGAGAAGGTTAACCCAAGAAAAAGCAAACACATATATACACAACAAGGTTGATGTTGATATGAACAAAATGAAGAATGGATAGTTACGCTGCAGAAACAAGAACGAAAAGGAACAAAGTTAGGTTCTTTTGAAGAAAAAAAAAGGCATATATCAATACATGTTCTAAGTTCGTTTGTTATCAAATTCAATAAACATACATTACGTGTTAATCTGTGATCTGTAATAGTGCATATCAGTATATTCAAAACTTCTGCAAAAGCAGATAAAAGAAACAAACATTAATGTTGTAGATAAGTAGGGGAACTTACTGATGCAATGCACTGACCAACCCAAGGGCAATGATGATCAAACTTTTGCACACAATTGTTGCAAATAGAACAATGAGAGGCACGTGGCGGACGATACAACAAACAAGTGTCACAAAATTTCACCTTTACTGTGTGACCATTAACAGTCATATCTTTCACTCTGGGAAACTTCAAATTAGGGGCCTTATTGTTTATCCATTCCATGGAAGGTGTGTTTATGTCTAAAGGTTCATCTAATTCAGGTGGTTGTGCATTTCTGGGGATAATGCCTGGATCTCTACTAGATGTCATGAAGAGAAAAACAAAAACCTGTTAAAACCAATTAAATGATGTTAAGAATATCATTCCCATGTTAAACACTCAATATTGATAAGGCAAAACCTTTCAACTTTACCAACCAAAACTGTGAGAACCACTCCTCCAATTAGTACTGGGTTGCTAAAGTGAGGGTCTTCTTTCTTTAATGATAATAGCATTCTTATGCAAAATGTGATTGCAGGACCTCCAATCAGGAACGATGTTAGAAAAAGAGATGATGCATCCTGACCGAAAACTAATCTTCCACCACAGAGAAATTTCTGACAACAAAAACGTTAATTATGCATAATTAAATTACATCACAATATAGTGAAATTATTATACCTAATAGACTACTTCCTAAATAAACAATTAGATGAATCAATCATACCCTTTAAGAGAAACATTAAGTGACGGAAAGAGTATAAAATTTGAAGGGAAAAAAGTGTACATTGTTTCCTTTCCAAACTTGGTAGAGCCTTCTCTTGACGCCGGAAGGTGGAATTGAGGTGGCGATAGACGAGGAGCGAGAGGCCATTTTATTATTGTTTTGGTGGCAGGAATCGTGGTTGAACAGGGTGGGGTGTGACGATGATGTTGTTGCAATGATCACCTCTGTCAGCAAAAATCCACTTGCATTTGTTTCGTGGTATTGAATTAAGACTTTTGCTTAATGTTCTTGATTATTGTTCCTCACCGCGAGATCAATTGGCCGTGGTAGGGGAACAACAAGAAGGGAATTGAATTTCCCTTCTGAAGTTCCTTCCTTTTTTTTCTTACAATCTCATTTTCTCACACCTTCTCGCCTCTCTCCCCTCTCTCTCTCTCTCTCTTCATCCATGAAACAAGCATTGCTCTAACGATGTTTCAAATTCCACCGATCTTTTCGTTACTACTAACTATTTTAGACAACATTGTAATGCCATATGGTACTAATTTTTTTCAGCACGTTAATGTGTGATCACACAAATCACATAAATCATTTTTTTAATGTATATTCTATAATATATATTGCATATGAAGATATTAATAAACTTTTGATATAATTTTTATGATTAATTGAGAAATTCATATATAGATATAATTGCAAGTAGAACTTCAATGCTAGATTTTTATTTATTTTTACTAACTATATATGTATTGGATGTCTCAGGATTAATGTAGTTATATGTGCAAAAGACTGTTAGTTTACGAATAGTAGTTCAGATTATTAAACCATTTCAGTTTAATTATAATGTAAAGAAAAACTAGAAAAACGTTGTAATACTTTTGTAAATTAATGATTTTTTTATATTTAACTTTTTATGAAATAAAGATAACAGAACTTAAAAAACATTGAATATTTAAAATGCCTCAAAATCAGTAAAACATTAGAAACTAATCAGATTATTTAGTGTGTGAATTGTAATTATAATAAGTATACACCGTATTTAATAAAGATAAGAACGTGATTAAAAATTATATAATACATGGGCAAAAATATCATACATAAAGTTGTAACTTTTTTACGTAATTTTTAAAAACATGTTATAATAAATATAACTAATGTTTAACATTATCTCAATATTATAAATTAAATGTTTTTTTTATATGTATATTTTCATAATAATAAAATATATAACTTTATAATATAAGAATTTACATAATTGTATTTTATTACTAATATTATTGTTCATATATGAAATGAAATGTTTCGCGATGAATTATAACTTGCTTTAGTAAACAAATAATAAGATTAAAATAATATCCTTAAAAGCATATAAGCACAAGAGTGTGTGTGTATATATATATATATATATATATATATATATATATATATATATATATATATATGTGTGTGTGTGTACATATATACATATATGTGTATACATATATGTGTGTATACATATATACATATATGTGTATACATATATATATATAGGGTTTGTTAACTATCTCTTAATCTTAGAATTCATAATAAGGGTATTTTTGTCAACTAAAATTTGATGTTTTAAGTGGTTACACATGCACAGACACACACAGAGACACAGACACACACAGACACACACAATCACACACACCCACACACACATGCACAAACGCACACTCACAAACAACACACACACACACACAGAGACAGACAAACACACACAGAGAGACATAAACACACACAAACATGCGTGGTAGCGAACACATACATACACACACGCGCACACGCGCACACTCACACACATGCACACAAGCACACCCGCACATGCTCGCGCAAACAAACACACACACGCACACAACACACATACACACACACCCACACAAGTACACACATATACACACACTCACACACACGCGTATACACACACACACAGACACAGATACACACAAATACACACAGACACAATCACAAACACAAACACAAACATACACACAATAACACACAGACACACACACAACAAACTCCCACGCATAGAGCACATGCACACAACACATGCACACACACACACACGCACACACCAACACACAGACACACACACACACCAACACACAGACACACACACCCACACACAGACACACCCACCCACCCACACAAACACACACACTCACTCACTCACACACAGACACACACCCACACACACGAACACACATACACACCCACACACAGACACACAGTCACAAAAACACCCACCCACACCCACACTCACACACTCACACACAGACACACACACACAACAAACTCACACGCACACAACACACACACAACACACGCACACAAACACACGCGCACACGCATAAACGCACACACGCACAAAAGCACTTATGCACACGCACACACAGGCACACACGTACGTGCGTACATATACACATACACGCGCAAACACACAACACACGCAAGTACGCACTCACACACATGCACATGCACACAAAACACACAAGACACACACAGACACACACAAACACACACAGAGAGACATA